>JARHVA010003819.1:1630000-1819817 GCA_037957365.1 Torreya grandis | reverse complement strand
AGTAAATTGAATAATACAAATAACTCCATGGTTGAATGTTAACTAGAGAATAGGAGATGTTTTATTTCTTAAATGACCTATAACAATTATTTTTTGACCAACACACTCCATTTTCAGAACTTCCAATAGAGACCCATTTGTTCTTAAAAATCCTAGTATTTAATCCCTATCAAGACATAAAATGACTTTAGACCCAAACATATCAAAGCCTAAGTTTTATTATTCATTTTTTATTTCATGAGTTTTGGCTTAAAATTGAGACCATAATTAATTAAAAGGTTGTCTTTATTTAAATTTGATTTATCTAACTAACTAAACTAATCTTTTTATTGTCCAAATTATCGTGTCTATTTTATAGGTTGGTAGTTTAATTTACAAGTCACATTCGAAATGCCACATATCTCTTTCTCATTCAAGTTTGGAAGGTAATCAGAGGTTTATTGAACTTTAAACAATTCTAAGACCCATCATCAACAAAGTATTCAAACCTAGTTTATCTAGAATTTACATTGAATACATATAGACTTTGCACACATTTGGCATCCTGATTATACGAGATTGTTCCATGTGTATGTCTCTCTAGGTTCATCTAAAGTCTTAGGTAGAGAATCACTAAGTCTTTTATATTCACAACATCTTGATTAAGTGAGATCATGTCATTTATCTCCATCTCACTTCATCACAAGCCTTTGCTCAATGATCTAAGTCACCAATGCCTAAAAATATGAAACTAAATGAGATTATTACACATGTCACCATCTCACTCTATTTTAGACTTTGGCTCAAAAATATAAGCTATAAATTCTCGCAACTTAGTGAGATCATGCCATGTGTCATCATCTCATAGCTTGGTGATCGATAGTTTAAAATGACATAATAAAAATATTATGACCAAGTGATCAAGTGGCACACTAAAATGTGTCATCCTTTACATAATCATCAGCCATGTGTCATTCACATATGCTTCCAATTGTCCTTTCTAGAATAATCAATTGCCTTGTGTCATCACCTCGTAACTCTGTACACAGACATGAATCAAAGACTAAATAAAAGACATAAGCTAAGTGATAAAGGAAAAGGTCACCACGTGTCCCATAATGACACAGTCAAAGGCTACGTATTATTATAAACACAGTCAATTATAAAGAAAATATATAAATCTAATCATTACTAATTGAGATCATGATAATTATAAAAATTAGATAGATGTATTAAATCCAAAAGGTGTGACTAAGCTCTTATAATCAGTGACAAATTTACATGCATCAAATAAAACCCCATAAAAGTGTACGTCATAAAAAATCAAAATCAAATAGAAATACAATTGACATGGACCATAACACTATAATTAATTCTCATGAATAAGAGATCATGATAATGAATTTGGCATTTATAGTCTATGTTCTTTATCCTAAATCCAATTCAATGTCACTTTCAAATGAGCTAAACTACAAATTAAGAATCAGAGACCTTATTTTTAATCAATCCAAGTGCACAATCGAACATAATACTTAGTAAGAACTATAATGACAACCAAAAATTAGAAACCAACTCAGTCATTATTTTGCTTTGGGACTAAACTTGAATTCAAAGACACAAAATTTAACTAGAATGCTCTACACAATGCCTTCCTCCATTACTTAGTTATCTATGTATAAGTCAAAGTATCTTGGACTTACATAGATAAGGACAACTTGAATCTTGACGAGGGAGAATACATGGATGACCTACTCTCCATCAAAGTCATTAGATTACATAAAGTAGTAGTCAATCCTAGGGTATTTCCCTATGTTGACACGGTATTCAATTTATTTACTATAGGCTCGTGAAAAAAAGACATATTTCATATAAATAATAGTTGAGACTGAGTGCCATATGTAACTAGTGTGGGTTTTTAGAAATATTATAGATTTCCCTCACCAGACATGACCTAAATCCGAAAAATATTAAATGAATAGTTTAAAGACAATAAGGTTAGGGAGAATTTGAAATATTAGGTAAAATACCCTAACAATTTTTCCAAGAAAAAGAAGGTCTGAATCACACAATTTAGACCAGGTGTTAGGATTACCATGGATTTATTAAATAGACTACGTGGAGCCTCATATATCACCCATGTTAATGAATTATGGGTTCCATTGTTATCCATAATTTTAGATGGAAAAGGTATACATATATTGGGAGACATAATAAGCTACAATTTGAAGACTCAGAGGGTCACACATAACATGCTAGATAGTAATTTATACATACTCTCATATTTAGTGGATGTTATTTATGGCATTGGGAGCTTTGCTCACATATCCATGGGAAGCAAGAGGGGGAAATAGAATTTTTGATGAATTTGACCTTTATCACATTCATAAATTTAGTAATTTCATCCAAAATATAGAAGACACATTCTACCCCATGGTATATAAAGCCATTAATTCAAAACATATGCCAAGGTTGTTTAAAAAAACTAAAAGATCACTTAAATCATTGGGGGACTACTGGTACTACCCAAAAGACATGGTTATAATCATAGAAGGAAAATTGGTGGCACATTTATATTTTCCTAGGCTAGTTCAATATAAACTTGTCAAACAATAAATAACTTATCAACTGTCATTGAGAACTGAAAAAATCCAAGCTAAGAAAGTTGCACAATACACCTCTCAACATAGGCAAAAATAGTTCCAATACTGGGAGAAAATATGTATGTCCTCTTGCCACAAAGGCTCTTTTCATTTCAAATTAATCAATTTAAAATAGTAGGACCCTAGGGGGTGGAAATCAAACATTTAAATAACTTCAAATGAAAATTGTGAACTAGTTATGGCCAAAAAGAATATGGTCATGATTTAATTTTTTAAGTGTTGATGATGACTCACAAGTTTATACTAGAATTAAAAGTATGGGATGTCTATTTGGATTCATAAATGATTCAATATGACCCTTCCATCACAAAGGATGATGTGACTAGGATAAAACAACAGAATAATGGAAATCCCAAGAAATAATAGAATAACCTAAGAAGGAGGACACACCAGAAGAAACAAATGAGAAACTAAGGGTAAGGGTCCTTAAAAGCCTCTATAAATAAAAATTTATAGAGCAACAAGATCATTCTATTGATATAGGGGCACCTTTAGTTCCTAGGGTCCTCTTTACATTTACACATGCATTTTCCACAGTCCAACCAGTTCCAACACCAGTGGTGATTCATTCACCTTCCTCCTCAAATGCACATTAAAACAAAACCTCATGTAAAAACTCAAGCTAAGAGGACCTTTCCAAGCACTCTGAAATCCCAAAAGGTCACATGAGAGGATATTCCATCCCAGTATTCAAAGGAAACATTGAACCTATTTTATTTAGATACAAAATTAGAAGAGGGTTCTACAAGGGAACATACATAATCAAAAGAGGACCTAGAAAAGGGAAAAGAGACAACATTTGATACCTCCCAAAAGGATTATACATAGGTAACATTTAGAATTCATAGTCCTATTCCTCCTCATACTTAGGATACAAAACAAACAATGACAAGTACAAAAGACTTAGGTCCTATTGTTAGTAATTAAATAAATAGGAAAAATAGTCCCATGGGTACCTCTATCACTAATACTAGTATTCCAATCATTTTAGTTGTTCTCCATATTATTTTAGAAGATCCAATTTCCCCTTCCCCTATTACTTCAATTGATACAATTCCATTAGATTTAGGAGGTGTTTTTTCACTTTGCCCAATGTTCTCGTTGCTACTGTTCCTATAGTTATAGTTCCTTCATTTAATTCTTTATTTTTCACTACTATCACTAACATGGACACTACCACATACATGCCAATTGCATATTTTTTTCAAAACCTAACATAAGTTACCCTTATACAACTTATTCCCTTTATAACTGTTGAACATAATACACCCACAATCCCACATTTTGAATATCTAGTGTCTAAATCCATTTCTAATACATTCTCATTGTAGAGTTATTTATCTACTTAGCTAATGTCACATATTTATGCATCCACTAAGAAATAGTCACTGTGGTCTTGATCATTAAAGAGTCCCCTATTACCATCAAACACGACCAAAATACCTCCTCAGATTAGGGTCTCAAGAAAAAATATGGCTGACCCACCATTTCCTACACCTCCACCTTCCACTTATTCAACTTCTCCCCCTTCACTTGATCCCTAAGCATTAATTTCACCCCCACAAACCACTTCATCTTTGGTCATCCCATTTTCTCAAGCCACCCTTTCAAAGGAATTTATTTTGACACCTTCATGGATTCAACACTTACAGACACATAAATTATCCAGGAAAAATTTGGTCATGTGGAAAAACCCAAGCTAACCATAGAGTTTGATGAGAAATATATCTAGTTGAAAAGGGTTATAAAGAGGAAGTGTCAAGTGGAGGGAAGCATATTGAGTTCAAAAGAGAATAAGAGTTCTTCTCATTAATTAAAAATAGGAAAACCCTTGCAGGAGAAGATGATGAAATTCAAGAGGACCCAATCTCCATGGTTGATGCTAATGGAGGGGTATTGAAGAAGATGTTTCATGAAACAAACAAATAAGATATTGGAGTCTCAACATAGACTAGATTCACTTGAATACATATTGGACAAGGTCTAAAATTTAGCTAGGTCTCTATATAAGTTGGTGATTGTTATAGACAAGGCTAGAGATAAATCCTAGTCATAGTAGGGGAATGTGGTCAATATTAGTGAATCTTTGAGGATCCTAGATGCTAAGTTATACTATGTATCCAAATAAATGAGGGATAATTTATATCTAGACCTAAATCAGATCCCACTTAAAGATATTAAACTTGGCTCAAACTTATGTAAGTGAGAAAATAAAATATTTGTTCAAATGGCACAAACAAATGGAGTCAATTAGAAAACTAACAAGTCAAGATAACAAGGTAATCTAGTTGATAAAAGAGATTCTTATTCCAAAAATATATACAATGCATGGTCATATTATAATCCATTCTTCTTTTGACACATTGTTTCTTTCTATTATGGATAATTTCAAGGCAAAGATTGACAACATTCCTCCTAGAGGTGATGACCAGGTTGTCTAATTAATCACATTTTGAAAATGGAAACTTGATGAAGATAAAGAAATTAGTGATTATTTAAAAGCATCATTAAGTGTTCTCAAAAAACTATTGGAGAGGATCCCCTTATTACTGAAGGTTCCAAGCATTAATTATGGGATTATTGATTCAGATTTTGTTGCATGTTTAAGAAGCAAGAGATAACAACATCAACAATAAGTGGCTCAAAAAATGGCTTCATCATCAACTCAACCATCATTAACTACATTTGTTACTCCAGTATATACATTGGTTCATACTTCATTGGGATTGTGTATTCCCATATATACACTAATTTAACTCATTTGCATACTCAGACAAGTCCCACCCTAGTGACAACTCCAAGTATATCATCTTTTCTAGTAATGTCAAGTTCATCAATAATTACTACTACAATCATTGGCCTCTATCTTGGGTCCAATTGGTAAAATGGTTGTAACTAAATTTTCATTTATTTCTAGTCTTTTTATTTCTACCAATGTCACTCATGCACCGTAAAATGGGGTTCGATCCAATTTTGGCAAGTTAATTATATATTTTCTTGTCTATCAATAAATTTCTATACATGCAAGCCTTCGGTATAAATTAAGAACTAATTTTAATTTATATATTTTTTACATGCAACCAAGTTTTTAAGATGAGATTGTGCCCATCCAATAATATTATGAGAGTGTGAAGAATTTTGGCAAATTAATGCAAGTAAAGAACGTTTCTGCAATTGTTCTATATGTTTGTAATGGTTTGTTTATCTCTTCAAAATTTATGTGTTTACTTGAATAATTTACATTAAGTTGTTATACTATATGAAATATTGTGCATCTATCTTATTGCAATGATTACATTGAACTATGCATTAGTCTTATTAGTCATTTGATTTTAGTTCATATTTCCATCTTGTTAGTAAAGTGATTATGATTATTAATTCAATATTGATATCATCTTTGATTATGATCATTGGATTATATTACAATTATTCCCTCAAAATTTTCATTGTGTTTGTTGTGTTTTGTGTTGGCATCAAGCTTATGGTAGACATCAATTAGTGACATGTGCCTAATTTAAATACAATCAATCAGCTTGCAAAAGTTTAGTCTTCAAATTGAATTACAAAAACCCCTTTTTTATGCCCTACATTTCTCTCAGTTTTATCTTTTTTATCAAATCCACCTTAGTTTAGATCCAACTATCCACTTTAGGTAAGTTATTATAACTTTATGTTAGACATTAGATACAAGTCATATATGAGCCATCCAAGGTAAACAACCACTGCACTCACCGCTATTCCACCAATGATTATTTATAAAACCAATACCCAAAACTCATGTCTTGTAGTGAATTCTCGTTGATTCTAAAATGAGAGGGTATTTCCCATAAGAATCTTTGGTGTGCATAAAACCCACATCAACAAGTTGCCTATTTTGTTAGTGACTTTGAATTAAATTTTATAATATGTGCTAATTTCCAATGGTAAAAAATGAGGAAGTGGAGAAGGACAAGCATGCCCATTAGGTTAAACTAAAAGTGGAATATAACTATTAGGACTATCTAATTTACTCTAAAGAGTGGGATCAAGGTACAACATATTATATGTATGATGTTTCAGGGATGCACAAAAAGGGTTTTTAGGCTTTAAAATTCCATGATTTGGAAAAAAAAATCTACACGTGCAAGTGTTTCCAAAAGTAACATAAAATAAAGGCTACAAGGTTATTTTGTGTTACTAAATTTATCCCCACTTTGAAGTGTGCACTTAACCATAAAAGAGGTGATGTAAGAATGCACTTCAAAGTAGAATATAAAAAAGAATATTGTTAACCTAATTTTTTATAATTGGAAATGGTATGGTCTTGAAACCTGAAAACCCACTTTCATTCACTTGGAATTGATATGTCTCAAAATCGACAAAACCACTTTCATGCACATACTTGGTTAAGTGAAAAATAATAAATGCTAGAGATGGAAATTAATTAGAATAAGTTACCTCATTTGTCCCAAATATGCATTGGAAGTCATATTGGTCTATAATAACGTCAAAGAAAATAAAATATGGGGTGAGGTTGAAGTCCTTTGGTGTTAGATATTTTTTGAATACTTTACATGATTTACACCCCTTAGATAATTTACAACCAATGATGATAATTGGGGTTACCTTAACTGGGGGGTTTGGGTGTTGGCCCTAAAAAAATTAATTAATATATATACATGGGCCCAGATAGGTGGTTTAATCCATACCATTATATGAGTGATTTCATATCCCATGTTTTATGAGAATTATTATGAGTTATATTCTTGGCCCATGGTTTTGGTATCCATTATATTATAATACTGCTTAAGCAATCACCTATTGGTGTACCTACATATATTTTCATGAGTTAGGGTAAGGAATACATTTTAAATATGTTATTGTATTATAAAATGATTGAGTTAATACAATAAGGAAGAAGATAAATATGTTAGATTTTACTGCCAAATGGGTTTTCCAATGTGAAATATTGTGTATCATGTAGTCTTATGCGTATGGCATTTTTTTCTATTATTTTTTTAGTTTAAATACTATATTAATATTAATTCTCTTTTATTAATTTATCAGTGTATTTCTCTTCATTTGTGTCATCTAGTGGCATGCCCTCATATCCACTTGAATCTAAATTATTGGGTCCCTAGATACTAAACATTAGGAAATGAAGTTAGAACCCTGTAATCATCTAGTGATGGACCTCTAATTCCATGATACTGAGTATGCTAGTAACATGTCATTTTATCTCATGAGGGTGTCACAAGTGGTAAGTGGTAAAGACTATGTGCAACCATATACAAGTAATTTTTATTTAAAACGTTGGCATCGATATACTAATAAATGTAGGGGTGGCTATGTAAAATGGGGTCCCAATAATATGCGGAGATTGTGTTAAATTCATAAAATTGTGGGGTATTTTCATAATATTTTGGTTTCATGTGTTTTGAAAATATTATATAAAGTGACTCTCCTATGATTTGTTCTTAGTATGCATCAAAATTCCCCATTGGTCCTTAATATCGTCAATGAGAAATCATGGAGAGGAGAAATGTAGTAAGATATATTCCCCCATTTTGAAATATGGGGTGAATTTGTAAATCTCATAGCTCAAAAAAAAGAGATTCATCGGCATGTGAATATAAAGTATAAAATGATGTTTTCTAGTGGCATAGTGTGCAATATAATTTTTGGAAGTCCTGCACTAAGTTACCCAAGGTATATGTCAAATGATAACATAACAATATGAAACATGAAAAATATTATAAATAAGTTGTCAATCCACAACATTGTGTGTGTGTGTGTGTGTGTGTCTTCTAGTGACATAGTGTACAACTATATAAATGTGGGAAGTCATGCACCAAGGATTTTTTCCCCCAATTTGCCTCATGTTTACCTAAGATATATGTCAAATGGTAACATAACTACATGAAACATTAAAAATAGTAGACATAAATTGTTAGACCACAAGGTATAACAATGAAACTCATAGGTAGTAGGGTCTTGCACCTTGTATATATCTAAATTTGGTCATAAGTACTTGACAATATTAATTATTGACACATCTTAAACCACATGACTTGCATTCAAATACATGACTCTTATCAAACATTCATCTAAGCCATTTATCTACATACAAGATTGACCCTCTGTATTTCCAAACTAAATGCTCAAAAAAATTATGCCACCATCAAACTGTCTCCAACTTAGGATAGTTTCCCCTAATTTTATGAGACAAGTCTACACTGGGAAGACAAGTCTGTTACCATAAACCTAGCCAACTAGAGTGACCACATCATGCATCAAATAATGACTAGTTTCTAAATTCTAAAATACTTTTTTGGGTCTTCCTACATGTTTCATAAGGTTAGCTAAAGGAAATTATCAAAAGTTTTTTTTGTAAATACAAATCAAAGGTCATTTATTATTTCTAACTTAGCACTATTTATTGAGTATTTACACACTATTGCACATTGATAAAATCTATTATATTTTTCTTAAATTCAAGATCATTTATAAGAAGCAACTATAAGTCAAGTCCAAATCATCTCAAAGAAAGATACGAGCTATCATTGTCAAGTATCAAATCCATATCTCTAGTTGCATACATATAGTCAATGATACAAATTTCACAGTCACTTTAGATGAGAGAACTACATGGGCTTGGTTTCCCTCTCCGAGGTATCTGGATATATATGAATTGTTCAATCATTAAGAGGATGGTTGGAGTTAGCTCATTTAATTACAGCCCCCTCTTTTTTAATATGTTTATAGCTCTCACAAAGACCCTTAGGGTTTTAAAACAAAGAAGAGGAAAACAATGATATATGTGTGGCACAAATAGAATCACAATACTCAACCCACTCAACAGACACATGCACATTAGACACAATGATCACATTTTTATTACAGTAAGTGTGGAAAAGTTCATAGTCAAAAGACATGACCAACCTACCTTGTTGTCCAAGGATTATAGACATGTTTAGAAGTACAGATTATGTTGCTCATCAGTAACAATCACAATTCTATCTTATATTGGTTCACACTATCAAACATTATAAACAATCAACAGAAAGTCAAATTTAATATAATTATATTTATTTTTAATATTTTTTAAATATAACAATTTTTCATATTTAGCAAGTTAAAAAATCAAAATTGTTAAGAATTGTATATCTTTAGCATTTTGGTCTCTATCAAGTTTTACACATATTAGACAAACATTTATATTGTTAAATAAAAAATAGGGTAAAACATATTGGTGATCCTGTACATTTTTTAGCATTATTTTTTCTATTTTTTGTCACAGGGTTTGAGTATTTTGTATTTCTATAAAAAAAAGTCTTTTCTATTGATTTTAGTTTTCAATTTTGATTTCGATTTCACCTTATTTTTATTTCTTTTCTTACTTTCCTAGAAACTATGTTGTAACAACTTTAAAATTCAAAAAAGCTATTGTTCTGGAAAAAATAATCTTTAGCCTTACCTAAGCCATGGTGTGAGGGGTACTACCCCAATACTTAAGCCATTAAACGGCACTATATATGTCTTTTAGTTTTCACACATTTCAAAATACATCGCAAATTTGCTTAGGTTTTACTTTTCAGCCATATGCAACATTTAACCATTTGTTCTTATAGTGTATCAGTAAGTAGTTAGCCTTGGGAAATTACTCTCAGTGCAATTACAAGATAATAAAATTATGTGTAGTTAATGTCCATCGAGGCTTGTTCACTATTTACAACTAGGATCAATATATCTAAAAATTTACAAAATAAATGCATTGTCTAATTACACCTCTCATTTCATTTGTAAATTCAAAATTTCAATTTCAAATGAAAATTATGATAACAATAAATGAACTTTGTTTCCACCTCTTGATTCGACTAATGAAGTTCAACATTACATTCAATATTATTTTCTGAAGTATCATTTAAATTCACTATTTATTAATATTAATCAAATTCAAATATCATAAAAAAAAACTAAAATGAATAACATCTCTATTCATATTTTAATGATTTCATTGCATATATTTTAAAAATACACATCAATAAAAAAAACTATTTTTAAATTTCATCCCAAGCTTAAAAAATCGTAAACTTAAAAAATCAATCGATTATAATTTTAAAAAACATCACGTATTTAAAATAGATTTAATTTTTATGCAATCAGCTCACATAATTACAATGATACAATAACCTTTAAAATATATTTTTATGAAATCAATTATGTAAAACTAATTGCACATTTAATGATATAAAACTAATACATACTATGCACATTTAATGATATAAAACTAATACATACTATGCAACAGCAAAGAATACATAAAACTAATACACAACAAAGAATACATAAAGTCGTACGAATTGCAACGTTGCAAATATTTTGGTTATAATTTTGTTATATATTCTATTCACGGATGGAGCAAAATGATTTTAATTAAATAATTGACTTAAATGAATATTATAATTACGCTTCACATTTTTTCATGCTAAATGAAATTGGAAAAGGGAAAAGAAAAAAAAAAAAAAACAAAACAAAAACATTTATAACAACTTGTGTTTATAATGTCTCAATGGTGAAGCTTCAAAGAATTAAGCATTGATTTGTGTTTATTATAATAAAAAAATGAGTTGTTTTTAATTAAATTTCAAAATATATAATAATGATGTTTAATTATTAAATGGAATATAATTAAATTAATAATAAAAATATTAGAATAATTTGTATTTATAATTTTATTTAAAGTTTGTTGTAAAAAAATGAATTAAAGTTAAGACAATTGTAACAATAAAATTTGGATCTAATAAAAAATAACTATAAGATTGTACACTCCATTCTAAACAATTATTTAGACTGAACTTTATAATCTAAGTAAGATGTTTTGAAACTGATATCTTACTTATGGGTTTTATTCTCCAAGTTTTGTCCTTCACTTTCCTTCCCTTGCCTTCCCTCATATCTTGTGTCGCAACTCATGTGTACCTACAATAGAAAGAACTTCAGAATTTACACTGAGAGTACTTTGTGATAGAATGTTAGCTAGACAATAAGTGATGCTTTATTTTTATTAAATGACCTCTTTATAAGTGATTTTGAATTAAAATTTTGTAATATTGGTGTGTATGCTAACTTCCAATGGTCAGAAGTGGAGAAAGTGGAAAGGGACAAGCATGTCCCTCAAGATAAAGTGAAAATGGGAGATAACTACCAAGACTATCGAATTATGTCCAAAAAGTGGGATTTAAGTATAAAATATTAGATATATGATGTTCTAAGGATGCACAAAAGGTGGTTTTAGGCTTTGAAATTGCTTGATTTGAAAAAAATTAGGCACACATGGAAATGTTTTAAAAAATAACATAAATTAACATACAATAAAGGCCATGGATCATTTTAGGTTACTACATTTATCCTCACTTTTAGGTGTGTACTTAACCATAAAAGAGGTGGCATAAGCATGCACTTCAAAGTAAAATATAAAAAAGGATATTTTTAACATGGATTTTTGGATTTGGAAATGATATGTCTCAAAACCTATAAACATACTTTCATGCACATTGAAATGATGTCTCAAAATCTACAAAACCACTTTTATGCACATACTTGGGTAAGTGAAAAATAATAAATGCCAGAGATGGAAATTAATTGAAAAAGATAACTCCTTTGTCTGAAATATGTAATGGAAGTCTTATTGGTTTATCATACCGTCGAAGAAATTAAAATATGGGGTGAGGTTGGAGCACTTTGTTTTTGGATATTTGTTGAATACTTTATATGATTTACACCCCTTAGGTAATTTACAACCAATGATGACAATTGGGGTCACCCTTGCTAGGGTTTGGCAGTTGGCCCCTAAAGAATATTTTTAGGATTCCTATATATATTTTTAGACCTTGCAATCATCTAAAAATGACACTTGAGTGCTAAAAGTATTACTTGAGACCACCCATCTCTAGCTTAGCCCTAGACCTATCTTAGGGCCTATCTAGACACTTATCCAGCATTCGTGTGGGCCACATACATCACTAAACAACCATAAAACAATCTTAGACCCTCACTTTAACATCTTGGCCCCTAGTGCCTTAGTTTCTGCCACCTGGACACTAGTGCCATAATTTGGACAGTAGCGTCAATGGCATTAGTGTCCAAGTTTGGGTGTTATTATTTTTTCCCCACCTTTCGCCACAAACGGATATCTTTTCAAATCAACAACAACCTTCACTCCCAATCCACTCTAGTCATAAGTCATTTATGGATTGAGATTGAGATTGAGATTAAGACTAGAAGTCAAAGCTAATCTAATCTACTCATTGTTAAACTACCTACCATTTCGGATCCCTTCTTATATTTTGCACCTTTTAATTGCTTAATATACAAAGAAAGCAAGCAAGAAGACAAGCAGAGGAGATTTTTCCTATGTCTAGATCACAATGGAAATAACATGTTTTTTTATTACTGTGTTGTGGATTATTTGCATTTTTCTTGCTATTATACAAGTTTCCGATGTGATGTATAATATGTATTTGAACACAGTTGGCATAGCTGTGCAACAGTCCTATCACACTGCCTACCATTTTCAACCTACAAAAAATTGAATGAATTATATGTATATGCAATCACATTTTCATCCTCCATTTTAAGATTTTACTTTTAATTCTTTTAAATTGATTGAAATTCTTTTGTTTTTTGTTTTGTCTTTATGAAATTGTTTTTGGCAAATCGGGTGACAAATCCCAACGGTGAGTTTATTTGTTCATTTTGAATTTGTTGAATGGTTGGATAAGAGAATGAGTATGGACTCAATGTATTTTTTAGGGCTAATGTTTTACAAAGGATTGTAACATTTATTCTGCCAATACAATCCAAAAGTAGCGGTATGGGGAAACATAGTGTTAGAGCATGTTATGTCTAAGGATCTTATCAACTGGGAATCACTAGAAACTGTAATTGCCCTGAGTGAATGGTATGATATAAAGGGTTGTTGGTCTAGATCTGATACACTTTTCTCTAGAAAGAAGCATGTGATTCTTTATACAGGTCTTGATAACTCCTCTAAACAGGTCGAGAACATGGTCGTCCTTAAAAATACATCTGATCCATATTTAAGGGAACGGGTGAAGTTCTCTCAGGATCCAAGTATGGTTCCTGAGAATGAAATTAATGGAATCTCTTTCAGGGATCCCACCACCGCATGGCTTGGCAAAGATGATAGGTGGAGACTTTTGGGTAATAAGGAAGATCGACATCATAAGGGAAAATTCTTCCTTTACACATGTAAAGATTTCCTTCACTAGACTAAAAAATGGCATCCTCTCCATTCATATAAAAAGACAAGAATGTATGAATGCCCTAATTTTTATCCTGTTTCCATCTCTAGAAATCTTGGATTGGATACATCTATTACTGGCTCTAGCCTTAAACATGTCTTGAAGGTAACTCTTAACGATAATAGATTTAAGTATTATACAAATGGATCATACTTCCCAGACATTGATCAATATGTTCCAGAAAATACAAGTGCAAACAATAAGTATGGATTGAGATATGATTATGGAAAATTCTATGCATCCAAGACCTTCTTTGATTATGATAAGAAGAGGATAATCAAGTGGGGATGGATCAATGAATCATACATTGTCCAAGATGATGTTGCAAAGGGTTGGTCTGGTGTTTAGGTAAAGCCTTTCCCTTGTTTTATAATTATGTGATTGTAATGATTTTTTATTTTTTTAAATTTATTTTAATCTATGAAGGCCATTCCAAGAACAATCTAGCTGGACAATGTCTCTAAAAGCCAGTTGATCAGTGGCTAGTTGGATTACATCAAAATGAGATGAAAATATTAATGTGCAGTGACCAGAGCAGGTGAGCTTAAAAGCAAATCAATATTACAAATAATATAATATATATACAACACTGAACTATGACCTTTTGTTTTTTATTTGTAGATCATCTTTGTAAATAGATGTTGATAAAACAACATATGGAAGGTTTTTTCCTTTCTCGTTGAACTAAAAGAGTGTCTTTGTGAGAGTGTTGATGAGTAAGAGTAATGATTGTAGATATTCTTATTTAGTTTTGAATGTTATTATGAATTAAAAGTGGTGGCATTTAGGTGGATCATTAAATTGTGGAGAGTTTCGTACAAGGGGGAAATACTTGTATTCAATTTTGGCACTTCTTCTGTGATGGCCACCAAATTGATAGCATGGGACATGGCATCTTCCTCCTCATTGGCTATCTGATCTGATGAAACAAGATACATATCATGTTTTGTTTGGTTGACCTTTTTATTTTAATTGACCTATGATGATGCTCACGTGTTCCAATTAACTATACTTTCACCCCTTTTTCTAATTGGACAAATAAATTATCAATGCTTTAAGCTTTATGGATTATTATGTCCCTATAGTGGCGTTAAACTATACCATATTCACACCCTAGGAATTGCAGTGTTACAACTATATTTTGTTGTATATCATGTTTAAAATAATTTCAATAAAATAATTGATTTAAATGATTTTGCATTTTGAACATTAAAATTACATTTCCCTCTCTTTTCATGCTAAAAAATTTTTGGAAAAATGTGGGAAAAAAATGTTCATAACATCTTGTTCAGATTGATTTTTTAGATTAATTTTTTAGCTTGTGTAGATTGATTTTTTTAAACTTATCTCAATGGTGAAGCTCGAATAATGGTTGCCAAAATTAAGCATTTATTTGACTTAAATGAGTTACTTTCTATTAAAATTTGTGTACAATATAATAATGTTCAATTATTAAATGAAAATAACTAAAGAAATTATTAAAAAATTACAATAGTATGTGTCTAATTTTGTTGAAAGTTTGTCATAAAATTTTCAACATGAAAACATGCAATCAAAGTGCAAATGATTGTAACCCAAAAAAAATTATTTGATTGGAAACAACTACAAAGATTACACATTTCATTCTAGATAGGTGTCTAGACCAAACTTTACAATCTAGAGGGGGTGTCCTGAAAAATAAATCTTCGTTGTGGGTTTTATTCTCCTAGTTTTACCCTTTGCTTCCCTTCCCTCATATCTTATGTTGAAATTAGTGTACCTACAATATTCGATTCTTTTATGTTTTAAAAGTGTTAAGAAAAAACAAAGTATATTTTAGGTTATATGTTCAATGGAATGTCATTGATTTATCAATCCTATAAGATAGGAACAAAGATGTTAAAAAATTAGTAAATTACATAATAAAAATAACTTTAGAATCTATATTAAAAGTGTTTTGTGATAGAATGCTAGTTAGAGAATAAGTGCTTTTGAATTAAAAATTTGAAATATAGGTATGTATGCTAACTTCCAATGGTTAGAAATGGAGAAAGTGGAAAGGGACAAGCATGCCCGTTTGATTAAAATGAAAGTGGGAGATAACTACCAAGACTATCTAATTCAGTCCAAAGATTGGGATTTAGGTACAAAAAATTAGATATATGATGATCCAAGAATGCACAAAAGGGGGTTTGGGGCTTTGGAATTGCTTGATTTGGAAAAAATTAGGCACACAGAAATATTTTCAAAAATAACATAAAATAATGGCCATGGGTCATTTTAGGTTAATATATTTATCCTCACTTTTAGGTGAGTGCTTAACCATAAAAGAAGTGGCGTAAGCCTGCACTACAAAGTAGAATATAAAAATATTACAAAAAATGATATTGTTAACCAAAACTTTTAGAGTTGGGAATGATATGTCTAGAAACCTATAAAACCACTTTCATGCACTTTGAAATGGTATATCTTGAAACCCATAATATTTGTTTTTTTTATGACTTACACTGTTAATAAAAACAAAGTATATTTCAGAGCATTTGTTCAATGGGATGTCATTTATTTATCAATCCTATAGGATGGGAAAAAAGATATCAACAATTAGTAAATTGCATACTACAAATAACTCCATGCTAGAATGTTAACTACATAATAAGATATGTTTTATTTATTAAATGATCTATAAAATCTATGTTGTGACTAACACACTCTATTTTTAAAACTTCAAATAGGGATCCATTTACTCTTAAAAATACTAATATTTGATCCCTATCAAGACATAAAATGACTTTAGACCCAAACATACTAAAGCCTAAGCTTTATTATTCATTTTTTATTTGGCTTAAAATTGAGATATTAATTAATTAAAAGGTTGGATTTATTCTATTTTGATTTATCCGATTAAATCAACTATCCATTTATTGTCCAAATTATCGGGTCTATTTTATAGGTTCATAGTTTAATTTACAAGTCAAAATTAAAAGTGCCACATGTCTCTTTCTCATTCAAGTTTGGAAGGTAGTTAGAGATTCATTGAACTTTAAACAATTATAAGACCCATCATCAACCAAGTATTCAGAGCCCTTTTATTTAGCATTTACATTGAATACATATTAAAATTTGTACACATTTGGCATCCTAATTATACGAGATTATTCCATGTGTCTCTCTCTCAGTTCAACTCAAGTCTTAGGCATAGAATGACTAAGTCTTTTACATTAATAATGTCCCAATTAACTGAGATCATGCTAAGTATCTCCATCTCATTTTATCACAATCCTTTGCTCAATTATCTAAGTCACCACTTCCTACAATTATGAAACTAAATGAGATTACTCCACATGTCACCATATCATTCTATTATAGACTTTAGTTCGAATAGCTAAGTTATAAATGCTTGTGACTTAGTGAGATCATGCCATGTGTCATCATCTTATAGCATGGGGAATGATAGTTGAAAATGACATTACAAATATCATGATCAAGCAATGAAGTGACATCCTATAATGTGTCATCATTTACATAATCAATAACCACATGTCATTCATATATGCTTCAAAATGTCCATTCCAGAACAATCAATTATCTTGTGTCATCAGCTGGCAGTTTCATACACTAACATAAATCAAAGACTAAATAAAAGACATAAGCTAAGTGATAAAGCAAAATTTCATGATGTGTCCCTTAGTGACATAGTTAGAGGCTACATATTACTATAAACATAGTCAATTGTAAACAAAACATATAAATTTGATCGCAACTAAGTGATATCACGACAATTATGAAAGGAAGATAGATGTATTAAGCCAAAAGGTGTGACTAAGCTCTTAGAAGTAGTGAAAAACTAACATGCATTAAATAAATCCCCATAAAAGTGTACGCCATAAAAATTCAAATTCAAATAGAAAGATAATTAGTGTGGACCATTGCACTGTAATAAATTCTCATGGACAAAATATCATGATAATGAATTTGGCACTTATAGTCTATATGTTTTGCCGCAAATCTAATTCAATGTCACTTTCAAATGAGATAAATTACAAATTAAGAATAAGATCCCTTGTATTTAGTCAATCCAAGTGCATAATTAAACACAATACTTCTATTTAGTCAATCTAAGTGCATAATTGAACACAATACTTAGTAAGAAATAAAATGGTGTTAAAAATTTAGAAACCAACTCCATCATTGTTTTGTTTTGGGACTAAACCTGAATTCAAAGACATGAAATTCAATTAGAGTATTCTACACAGTGCCTTCCTCCATTACTTAGTTATCTATGTATAAATCAAAGCAATTTAGAGTTACATGGATAAAGACAACTTAAATCTTGACAATGGAGAATACATGGATGGCCTACTCTCCATCAAAATCATTAGATTGCATAAAGTAGCAGTCAATCCTAGAGTATTTCCCTATGTTGACTTGGTATTCAATTTATTTACTATAAGCTCGTGAAAAAATGACATATTTCATAGAAATAATAGTTGGGACCTAGTGGCATATGTAACTGGTGTGGATTTTGACAAATATTATAGATTTCCCACACTAGACATGACCTACAACCAAAAAATAGTAAATGAATGGTTTAAAGACAATAAGGTTAGGGAGACTTTGAAATATTGGGAAAAAAACCCTAACAACATTTCCATGAAATTGAAGGTCCCAATTGCACAATTTAGACTAGGAGTTAGGATTCCTATAGATTTATTAAATAGACTACATAGAACCCCATCTATCACCCATGTTGATGAATTATGGGTTCCATTGTTGTCCATAATTTTAGATGCCAAGGGTATCCCTGCATTGGGAGAGATTATAAGCTACAATTTGAAGACTCAGAGGGTCACACATAATAGGCTAAATAGTAATTCTACATGCTTTCATATTTAGTGAATGTTATTTATGGCATTATGAGCTTTAATAGCACATATCCTTGGTAAATAAGAGGAGATAAATAAAATTTTTGATGAGTTTGACCTTTATCACATTCACAAATTTAGTAATTTCATGCAAAAGATAGTAGACATATTCTACCCCATGGTATATAAAGCCATTAATGCAAAACATATGCCAAGGTTATATAAAGAAATTAAAAGATCACTTAAATCATTGGGGGACTACTGGTACTACCCAAAACACATGGTTATAATGATAGAAGGAACATTTATGGCACATTTCTATTTGCCTAGTCTAGTTGTAGATAAATTGGTCGAATAAGAAATAACTTATCAACTGTCTTAGAGTGTCATTGAGAACTAAAAAAGAGCCAAGCTAGGAAAGTTGCATAAAACACCTCTTAACATAGGCAAAAATAGTTCCAATATTGGGAGAAAATAGTTATGTCCTCTTGACACAAAGGCTCTTTTCATTTCAAATTAATCAATTTTAGATATTGAGACCCTAAGGGGATGGCAGTCCAACATATAAATAACTTCAAAGGAAGACTATGAACTAGTTATGGCCACAAGTAATATCATCATGATTTAATTTTTTTAAATGTTTATGATGAATCACAAGTTTATACTAGAATGACAAGTGTGTGGATGTCCACGCGTATGGCTAACTGATTCAATATGACCCTTCCATCACAAAGGATTATGCAACTAGGATAAATCAACATGAATAATGGAAATCCCAAGGAATAATAGAAAAACCTAAGAAAGAGGACAAGCTAGAAGAAACAAAGGAGAAACTAAGGGCAAGGGTCCTCAGAAGCCTCCAAAAATAGAAAGTCATAGAGAAACATGGTCCTTCTATTGATATAGGGGCTCCTTTAGTTCCTAGAGTCCTCTTTTCATTTACACATGCATTTGCCATAGTTCAACTAGTTCCAACACCAGTGGTGATTCATTCACCTCCTCCTTCTCTATTGCACATTGCAACCAAACCTCATGTAAAAACTCAAACTAAGAGGACCTTGTCAAGCACTCTGCAAGCCCCAAAGGTCACATAAGAGGAGATTCCACTCCAATATTCAAGGGAAACATTAAACCTACTTTATTTAGATATTGAATTAGAAGAGGGTTCTACAAGAAAAGATAAATAATCAAAATAGGACCTATAAGAGGGAAAATAGACAACATTTGATACCTCCCAAATAGCTCCTGCACAGGTAACCTTTATAATTCTAGTACTATTCCTCCTCATACTCAGGATACAAAATAAAAAACTACAAGTACAAAAGACTTAAGTCCCACTATTACTAAGTAAATCAATAGGGAAAATAATCCCATGGGTACCTCTGTCACTAATACTAGTATTTCAATCATTTTAGTTATTATTCCCCCTATTGTGTTAGTTATTCTAATTTTGGTTTCCCATATTACTTTAGTTGCTAAAATTCCATCATATATAGGAGTTGTTTTTGTCAATTTGCCTAATGTTCTTGTTGTTACTATTCATGTAGTTATAGTTCATTTGATTCTTTGGTTTTCACTACTATCACTAACATGGACACTACCACATACATGTCAATTGCATATTTTTTTCAAAACCTAACATAAGCTACCATTATACAACTTATTCCCTCTATAAATACTAAAGATAATACCCCTACAATCCCACATTTTAAAGATCTAGGATCTCAATCCATTTTTGATACATTCCCATTGTAGAGTTACTCGTTTAGTTAGCTAGTGTCACATATGTCTGTATCCACTCAAACATAGTCATTATGGTCTCGATCATCAAAGAGTCCCTTAGTGCCATCAAACACAACCAAAATACCTCCTCAGATCAGGGTCTCAAGAGAAAATATGGTTGACCCACCTTTTCCTATACCTCCACCTTCCACTTCTCCAAGTTTTCCCCCTTCACCTGATCCCTAAGAATTAATTCCACCCCCACAAACCACTTCAAATTTGGTCATCCCATTTTATCAAGCCACCCTTTCAAATTAATTTATTTTGACACCTTCATGGTTTAGCACTTACAAACACATAAATTATCAAGGAAAAAATTAGTCATGTGGAAGAACCCAAACTAACCATAGAGTTTGATGAGAAATATATCTAGTTGAAAAGGGTTAGAAAGAGAAAGCGTCAATTGGAGGGAATCAAATTGAATTCAAAATAGAATAAGAGCTCTTCTCATTAATTAAAAAGAGGAAAACCCTTCCAAGAGAAGATGATGAAATTCAAGAGGACCCAATCTCCATGATTGATGCTACTATAGGGGTATTGAATAAGATGTTTTATGCAACAGATAAATAAGATACTAGAGTCTCAACATAGACTGGAGTCATTTGAAGGCATATTTGATAAGGTCCAAAATTCATCTAGGTCTCTATACAAATTGATGATTGTTATACACAAGGTTAGAGATGAATCCTAGCCATAGTAGGGGAATGTGGTCAATTTTAATGAATCTTTGAGGATCATGGATGGTAAGCTATACTATGTAGCCTAAATAGTAAGGGATAAGTTATATCTAGACCTAAATTAGCTCTCACTTAAAGATATTAACTTTTTTCAAACCTATGTAAGTGATAAAAGAAAAGATTTGTTTGAATGGCACAACCAAATGAAGGAGTTGGTTGAACAACTAACAAGTCAAGAGACCAATGAAATTCAATTGCTAAAAGAGATACTTATTCCAAAAATATATACAATGCATGGTTATATTATAAGCCATTCTTCTTTTGACACATTGTTCCTATCTATTTTGGATGATTTCAAGGCAAAGATTGACAACATTCCTCTTAGAGTTGGTGACCGCATTGTCCAGTTAATCACATTTTAAAAATGGAAACTTGATGAAGATAAAACACTTAGTGATTATTTAAAATTATGATTAAGTGTACATAAAAAAATATTGGAGAGGATCCCCTTATTGTTCAAGGTTCCAAGCAATAATTTTGGGAATATTGACTCAAATATTGTTGCATAAAGAAGGAAGAGACAACAACATTGATAGTGTTCAAAAAATGGCTTCATCATCAACTCAACCATCATCGACTACATTTGTTACTTTGGTATATACATTGGTACATACTTCATTGGACTCATGTATTCCCATATATACTCTAATTTTACTCCCTTGCATACTCAAACAGGTCCCACCCTAGTGACAATTCCAATTATATCCTCTTTTCTAGTAATGTTGACTTCATCAACAGCTACTACTACATCATTGGCCTCTATCTTGGGTCGAATTAGTAAAATGTTTGTAACTAGATTTTTATCTATTTCTAGTCTGTTTATTTCTACCAATGCCACTCATGCACCATAAAATGGGTTTTCATCCAATTTTGGTGAATTAATTATATCATTTCTTATCCATCAATATTTTTTTGTAGATGTAAGCCTTTAGGGTAAATTAAGAACTAATTTTATTTATAGTTTTTTTACATGCAACCAAGTTTCTAAGATGAGGTTGTGCCCATCCAAAACTATATACACATGTCTCATATTCATTATAAAGTGTGGAGAATTTTGGCAAATTAATGCAATTAAATAAAGTTTTTGCAACTGTTCTATAAGTTTGTAATGATTTGTCTCTCTTCAAAATTTATGTGTTTACTTGAAGAATTTACATTAAGTTAAAATATTATATGAAATATTGTGCATGTATCTTATTAAAATGATTAGATTTAACTATGCATTAGTCTTATCAGTGATTTGATTTTAGTTCATATTTCCATCTTGTTAGTAAATTGATTATGTTTAAGAATTCGATATTGACATCATCTTTGTTTATAATCGTTGGATTATATTACAATTATTCCCTTAAACTCTTTATTTTGTTTTTTGTGTTTTGTGTTGGCATCAAGCTTATGGTAGACATCAATTAGTGACATGTGCCTAGTATAAATATAGTCAATCAGTTTGGAAGGGTTTAGTCTTCAAATTGAATTACAAAAACCACTTATTTTATGCCCTACCTTTCCCTCATTTTTTTCTTTTTTATCAGATCCACCTTAGTTTAGATCCATCTATCCACTATAAGTAAGCTCTTAGAATTGTATGCTAGACGTTAGATGCAAGTCATATATGAACCATCCAAGGAAAACAACCACTTCACTCACTACTATTCCACTAATGATTATTTATAAAACCAATACCCAAAACTCGTGCCTTGTAGTGAATTCTCATTGATCCTAAAATGAGAGGGTATTTTCCATAAGAATCTTTGGTGTGCATAAAACCCATATCAACAAGTTACTTATTTTGTAAGTGATTTTGAATTAGATTTTATAATATTGGTGTGTGTGCTAACTTCTAATGGTAAAAAATGGGGAAGTGGAAAGGGACAAGCATGCCTATTAGGTTAACTAAAAGTGGAATATAATTATCAAGACTATCTAATTTTATCCAAAGAGTGGAATTAAGGTATAAAATATTATATGCATGATGTTTCAAGGATGCATAAAAGGGGGGTTTAATCTTTAAAATTTTATGACTTGGAAAAAAATATCTACACATGCAAGTGTTTTCAAAAGTAACATAAATTAATGTAAAATAAAGGTTACAAGGTCATTCTATGTTACTACATTTATTCCCACTTTGAGGTGTGTGCTTAACCATAAAATAGGTGATGTAAGAATGAACTTCAAAGTAGAATATAAAAAAGGATATTGTTAACTTGAATTTTCATAATTAGGAATGATGTGTCTTGAAACCTACAAAACCAATTTTATGCACTTAGAATTAATGTCTCTAAATCTATAAAACTACTTTCATGTACATACATGGGTAAGTAAAAAATAATAAATGCTAGAGATGGAAAATAATTAAAATAAGATACCTCATTTGTCCCCAATATGCATTGGAAGTCATATTGGTCTATAATATCATTGAAGAAAATAAAATATGGGGTGAGGTTGAATACCTTTGTTGTTATATTTTCTTGAATACTTTACATGATTTACACCCCTTAGATAATGTACAACCAATGATGATAATTGTGGTTACCTTGGCTGGCAATTTTGGGTGTTGGCCCCTAAAAAATATTTCTAAAGTCTATGTGTGTGTGTGTGTGTGTGTGTGTGGCTCAGATAGGTGGTTTAATCCATACTATTATATGGGTGGCTTCATATCCCATATTTTATGGGAATTATTATGGGTTATATTCTTGGCCCAGGGTTTTGGTATCGATTGTATTATAATACCACTTAAGCAATCACTTATTGGTGTACCTACATATATTTGCATATGTGTTAGGTTAAGGAAGGAATTTCAATAAAATAACCAATTTAAATAAATATTATAATTACGCTTTACATTTTTTCATGCTAAATGAAATTGGAAAAGGGCAAAAAACATTTATAAAAACTTGTTGATATTGATTTTTTTAATTTGTGTCAATAGTGAAGCTTCAAAGAATTAAGCATTAATTTATCCTTATTATAAATAAAAAATGAGTTATTTTGAATTAATATTCATTATATATAGTAATAATGTTTACTTATTAAATGGAATATAATTAAATTAATAATAAAAATATTAGAAAAAATTGTATTTATAATTTCGTTCAAAGCTTGTTGTAAAAAACTGAATATATAAACATGGCATTTAAGTTAAGAGAAATACAACAAAAAAAAATTTGGATCTAATCAAAAATAACTACAAGATTGTACACTCCATTCTAGATAATTGTCTAGACCAAACTTTACAATTTAGGTAAGATCTGTTGAAACCAAAATCTTACTTACAGGTTTTATTCTCCTAGTTTTTTCCATCACTTCCCATCCCTTCCCTCATATCTTGTGTTGCAACTCCTTTGTACCTACAATATTTGATTTTTTTATGCCTTAGCGTGTTATTAAAAACAAAGCAGATTTCATGGCATATGTTTAATGGGATGTCATTGATTTATCAATCCTATTAGATGGGAACAAAGATGTTAAGAATTAATAAATTGCGGAATAGAAAGAACTTCAAAATCTATGTTAAAAGTTCTTTGTGATAAAAATGCTAGCTAGAGAATAAGTGATGCTTTATTTTTATTAAATGACCTCTTTATAAATGATTTTGAATTAAATTTTTTTAATATTGGTGAGTAAGCTAACTTCCAATGGTCAAAAATGGAGAAAGTGGAAAAGGACAAGCATGTCCCTCAAGTTAAAGTGAAAGTAGGAGATAACTACCAAGACTATCTAATTTGGTCTAAAGAGTGGGATCTAAGTATAAAAGATTAGATATATGATATTTTAAGGATGCACAAAAGGTGGTTTTAGGCTTTTGAATTGCTTGATTTTAAAAAAATTAGGCACAAATGGAAGTGTTTTAAAAAATAACATAAATTAACATCTAATAAAGGCCATGGATCATTTTAGCTTACTACATTTATCCCCACTTTTAGGTTTGTGCTTAGCCACAAAAGAGGTGGCATAAGCATGCACTTAAAAGTAGAATATAAAATATATATAAAAAAGAATATTTTTAACCTAGATTTTTGGATTTGGAAATTATATGCCTCAAAACCTATAAAACCATTTTCATTTACTTTGAAATGATATGTCTCGAAATCTACAAAACCACTTTCATGAACATACTTGGGTAAGTGAAAAATAATAAATGCCAGAGATGGAAATTAAATGAAAGAAGATACCTCCTTTGTCCCAAATATGTAATGGAAGTCTTATTGGTCTATCATACCATTGAAAAAAATAAAATATGGGGTGAGGTTAGAGCCTTTTGTTTTTGGATATTTGTTGAATAATTTATATGATTTACACCACTTAGGTACTTTACAACCAATGATGACAATTGGGGTCACCCTTGTTAGGGTTTGGCAGTTGGCCCCTAAAAAATATTTTTAGGATATATATATATATAAGGCCTTGTAATCATATAAAAATGACACTTAATTACTAAAAGTATTACTTGAAACCACCCATCCCTAGCTTAGCCCTAGACCTATCTTAACGCCTATCTAGACACTTATCTAGCCTTTGTGTGGGCCACATGCATCCCTAGACATCCATAAAACAATCTCAGACCCTCACTTTGGCATTTTAGACCCTAATGCCTCAGGTTCTACCACCTGGACACTAGTGCCATAATTTGGACATTAGCTCGAATGGCGTTAGTGTCCAAGTTTGGGTGTTATTATCTTTTTCCCACCTTTGACCACCAACGGATATCTTTTCAAATCAACAACCACCTAGGGTCATCCTAGACCTATTTTAAGATTCACATAAGCACTAGAATAATATATATATATATATATATATATATATATATATATATATATATATATGACTTTTATTCCATTATTCACTAGATGAAAATCAAATGTAAATAACATGAATTAACTCAGAATAAGTTGTGCATAATCAAGGTTATTAATCCCTACTCTACCCTACTTCTGTATATAGCCATCTATGAAATTTACAATCTCAGATTACTTAGATTTCCAATCTCAAGCACACTCAAAGCACTCAATCCAACATTTATAATAGCTTCACTTGCACTTGCACCAATAATTAGGTGGAAAAAACTATATCAAGCTTGATCCCTCCTCAAAGTATTGGTATGTAGGCAACTCTCATCACAATGAGGCATTAAGGATGCCCATCCTAACCCACTAACATCACACTTTTCTACTTGTGCCAATAAAATTCCCTAACAACATGGAAGTCTAGGGTTTACATATAAAATTAGTCAAAGTAGGTTATCGATAGGGAGATAAAACTCATGTGCACTAATATAAGCTTGGTAGACTCAAACATATGTGCACCTAGAAGCTCAAAATAGTTCTACATAAAGCACACTAGTGCTAAAAGGAGGACACTAACACCATTGATGTTATTATCTAGTTAGGGCCTATTATTTAGGAAGGGTTTTGATACTTGGATCATGTCCACAACACTTAGATCAACTCCTGTCCTAGTTTGCAGCCTCTAGATCTTCCATCTTAGTCAATTTCTAGCTAACTTCTTGTTTATATCATTTACAATTATTTTTAAAAAGGTCAAACTAGGTTAATTATATTAAAAATTGGTGGATGTATTTATTGCATATTCCCACTTTGATCTACTATAATCATCCCCTTTAACAACCTATGGCTTAAACTCCATAACCCTAAAAAGTTGAATCATTTGAGAACCTGGCTTACTTCGAATACTACTAAAAACTCTAGCCTTATATTCTCTTAGGGTTTGTATCCTTTTATTTTTTATGTTTAGATATTAGTACCAAAATCTTATATTTGTTTCACTATTTCATTCTTGCAATATTTCATAGATTAAATTTATTTAAAGTTTCCAAATATACAACTATTTATTTTCCTACTTCCCAACCTACAATGGAAGAATATAACAACCGATTTGATGAAACTGATGAGAGACAATTACAAGATTTCAATTCTAAATATTCAGATATGCAAGATGACCTTATCAATATTATCCACAAAGAACTTTAGAAATCAAATAATGGTCAATATTCTACTCCTCCAAATAACAATATTATTACACCAACTTTGGGGGTAACTTAGATCGGACAACAACCTATTTTAACTCAACAACCTTCAACAATGGCAACACCTCCTATGGCTAGTTCCTCCTCTCTAGATTTATAATCCCTTATGCATGAGATTTATTCTCTACATGCTAAGGTGTTACATCTTGAGTAGGGTGCTACTAGGCCATCACATGCCTTAGATTTTGATGTTTTTTTACTTACACCTTTGGCACAACACATAGTGACAACTCCCTTTCCATCTAGATTTGTGCCACCTAAGATTAATCTATATGGTGGTAAGGGTGACGTAGAGCGCCATCTACGAGATTTCCATGCAACATGTTAGGACTATGTGTCCAATGATTGGATCCTTATTAAGTTATTTCCATATAGCCTAAAGGACCATGCCTTACAATGGTTCTATGATCTTCCAAATCAGTCGATCACCACATTCTAACCATTAGAATATATGTTTTTGACATACTTTTCAATCAAAATCAGTGAGAAAATATCATATGCTCAAGTGGCACAACTTAAGAAAAAAATCCAATGAGCTTATTGCAGAATATGTCTTGTGATACAAAACTATATTGGAACATATTACTATCCCCATGGTAGATAAAGAGATCCAAGACATATTAAAACAAAGTTTACTACCAACATTGCATGAAGCTATCTTGTTCAATAAGTTTTCAACATTTATAGATTTATGCCACATAGTGGAATGAAGGGAATTCAAGCTTCTCTCTATGGGCAAATTAAAATATACAAGTGGATTAGATTCAACTACTAAGCGTTATAATAAGCCTCCATACAAAGTAAGGGCCACTGAAAATAAGAGTGATTAAAAGGCCATAGTTAACATAGCTTCAGATCCACCTCCTCACTTGGTTTTATCAACTCCTCTATGGAGAGTTTTCAAAAATCTTATGGAATCATCAACACCTATTTTACAACATGTCTTGGCATGCAATGTCATATCTCTCCCTCCCATCAAAGAGGTTGATACAACAAGGCCTCTTATAAATTAACTATGATTCCAATGAATTCGGTGACTATCACATGGCACCAGGACATACTATAAATAGATGCATTAGCTTGAAACATAATATATAGGGTTTAATAGAGGTAACCATCATTGATGTGGGCAAACCCATAGAGGCACTTAAAGTTCAACCAATGGAAGCTAGGGCATTGAAAATATTTTTGGACCCATTTTTTAAACATATAACTAATGAGGTGAGAGGAAATTTAGGTGTTCACTATAGTATCAAGCACCCACCATTGACATCCTATCATACTAATATAAAGGATGCACACCCCCTGCATAATATCATTGGTGTGTATCATACTACAGTACTAACTATATCACTCATCACTTTCTTAGAGTAGGAGATTGTTGATGTTGATTCATATTTATATGCACTCTTTGTATGAGCCTACATTGATCATCATCCTATTCAAAGTGTTATGGTTGACAATGGGTCAAGTATAAACATGTGCACTATCACACTTCTCCAGTGTTTGGGTTATTCAAAGTAAGACATTTCTTCGACTGACACAGTTATTTATGGTTTTAGTGGCCATGTTTAGATATCCATTATGGAGATTTTACTTCCACTACAATTTGGACCAACACATATGGTCACTAGATTCTTAGTAGTACCTATTGCAGGCACATTTGACATGTTATTGGGTAGGCTATGGATATAACATCTTCAAACCATTCCATCGACCATACACATATGCCTCAAGTATATACATGTTATTGAGGTGGTTAAAGTTGAGGTTATTTCATATGAGTATCCTTTACCTATCCCATATTAAATTACACTATAGCTATCGGTTACATTTTTTAGCACAGTTTTCATCAGTACACCATAGATTTCAGTTGAGCCACCAATGCAAGTGAGGTCTACTCCTATAGTGTTACCACATACACATACTCATCCATAGAGATACTTATTAGAGAGACCCCTACGTCAAATATATTTTATGATTCTAGAGAGCCTCTCTCTACCCCTTTCATTTTGAGACCAGTTTCATTGAGTTCCTAGGGTTCTCAGCATAGGGCACCCATGCCAACTATAGTATCGTCTACCAGATGGGCCCCCAAGACCCCTACAGTTCACAGGGCACCTATTAAACTTCATAGATTACTAGCAACACTTCATAGATAATGTCATCTATAGATCACTCAATATAATAGGTTCTAAAACCTAAATTACCTTTTCATACAATACACATGATCACTGTTCTTTTATTTGACACATACCGCATCGATAGTGAGTCTCCCATGAGACTCATTGGTTAGTGTATTCATCTCTACTTGTACATAGTTATTCTTACCTTGCTCCTTATATATAGTTTCATTTTCATGTTATTTATACATAGCTTATATCCAAAAAATACAAAAATAATATAAGATGTCAAAACATAAAAACATTCAAATATTTACTTAGAACATACAAATTATAGATTGTATACATCTTCATGTTTACATTTATTATATTTTCCAAGCACTACATATGCTAGCTATCTTAATATTGTCAATTTTTATCATGCATACATTCTTCACTTGTTCTTTTAGAGAGTTTGCAGATGCTTACATGACCCAAGTCCACCACACAGATCCAAATTTGCTATTATCTGCCTATTGGGGGCATATACATAAACACATGGGTTATTCATTTGATACATTTGCTCATTTGTGGGCATCCTATACACAGTTATGATTGCTAGGTTACATCTTTCTAAACTCTAAATCACAAATTTAGCATTGTTATATTTTGATATTGATCATCCTACACTACTCATTTTTTTGTTGACTACTACTACTCTAGACTTAGTTTATGTACATCTTCGTACTTATATAGATATTCACCACATGTTCATCCGTAATTTCATTTATAACTCTCCTATTTTAGACTTGATTATGTTTTTATTGATTTTACATCTATTGGAGGTCATTTAAATATGCCATTACTCTATGACTCTAAGCTTTAGACATGTGCCCATGTCTTTGTGTGTGCCTTCTTGATTGTGTATGTAGACATTTGAACATGCCCTTCCATGTGGATCTAATCCAACTTTTTTGCTCCTTGTGTATGTGGACATTTCAACATGTTCTTGTATATTTTGTTTTCTCAAACTTAGTGACATATGCCCATATCCCTTGTATTGTGGCCCCTTGGCCTACTTTGTGTGCCACATGTGTGTTGTATATATGCTTTCATGTATGTATCATGGCCATGACACTTGTCTCTTATTTTTTACACACTCTATTTTTTTTTAGATGTCATAAGGGACCTTATGCATCTCCCCTTCCTCCTTGGGTGCCTTGATGGACATAATGCCCAATCCCCCTAGGTAGTTCTTCAATTATTACTTAGATTTGTTGTTCATACACACACGCACGCACACACACACACACGCACACACACACACACACACACACACACACACACACACACACACACACACACACACACACACACACACACACACACACACACAGTGTGTGTGTGTGTGTCTATACATACATACATACATACATACATACATACATACATACATACATATATATATATATATATATATATATATATGTATATGTATGTATGTATGTATGTATGTATGTATGTGTACACACACACACACACACACACACACACACACATCTTGACAGCCTTGTGAATTATATATCTAACATACATCTTACATTACAAACTTATTCTTAGAATATCTTATATTGGTTTATTATATAAATGTCATATATGATCCAAATAACACACATCTTTTAGAGCTTTTTCTTTTGAGGATAGTTCTTACACAGGTTCAACAAATCCCGTACAAAAAGAAGGCATTCACATAGGTTTGTCACAAAGATCAGGTCATTTGAATGTACTTAGAGTACAATTTTCAGCACATAAGCACATAATACAAAAATTGGTTGTAGGAAAACTCAATTGGAAATAATCACACAAATACCAGTTTTAGTTGCACATAAATTGGTATAGTTGGACACTAACACCACTAGTGCTACTATCCAAGATATAGTGTTATTATCCAATAGCCTCAGTTTTAAGAAATTCTAGATTAGATAGAAAATTAAAGTAAGTATAATCTAGATTTGCATGGGTTCAGTTACAAATTACCATTTTTTGCTCAGTTTAACACAAATTTGTATCAATTTTCTCAGATTGGGAGCATCATGCATGCCATAATCATTCATATTTTAATTTTAGATACTCAGATACAAATTATTACAACTCAATCCATAATGCATACACTCAGATACAAATTATTACAAATCAATCCAGAATCCATATACTTAGCATATTTGGGGGCATGTGCACGACACATTATTTCAATATGTTCACTTATGTACTAGTTGACCAGATAGAATGAAAAAATCCATGTCATTCTCTACATTATACACACCAACCACCATGTTCCAAGTTATACAACAAATTGATACTTTACTTCATTTGTTGTGGTTGGCATTCTCGAGTGGCCTAGAGCCCCCTAACATTCTTGAGTGGCCCAAAGCCATTTTACATTTCAGAGATTTTGAGCCATCTTATACAGCTTTAGTAACATCACATAGTTTCAATTTTAGATGCATCTACTACACATGGGTAGGCAATGATGGATTCATAGTCTACTTGAGTTCTTAAGCCACCTACATGAGAGGGTTAAACACACTGTTAGTCCAATCCAAGCTATTCAGAGGTCACGATCCACCAAGCAGAGGTGGGTAATGATGGAGTCTAAAATGGATTGAGTTCTTAATCTAGTGACACATGAAGATTCAATAATCCATCAACTCAATCCAAGTTATTCATCAGTTGATCACTATTTACACGCACACATAAGATGTCACAAGGTTTATGCATTGGTTCACATACCCAGTGAGGTGTACTCATTTATTTCCTCTCTCTTATCTCTTTACTTAGTTTTGTCATTTTCTTTTGATATCTCTTAATGATCTTCCAAAAAAACCCTCACCAATTATCAAAGAGAGGCACCTTCATGACAAGCCTCTTGTCCATGAGAAATAAACCAAATGAATGGAGAAAAACTAAAACTAGAACAAAAGACCAAAAACAAGGGCATTAAGGTTTCTCCAAAAAGAACACATAAGATCATGACCCCAAACTTTAAACAAATGAGGTCCTCACCAGCATTCAGACAACATCATCTTGAACAAAAACAGGGAGCCATCAAAAACATATATTTAGAAAGAGATGTTATTGACACATTTTAGGTTGAAATATTATTGGTATTTTAGATAGAAGAGGAAGTATTGGAAATTTTACATAAAACATGAGCATGGATAGTTCAATAAATATTTCTTTCTCACAGTAAAATGACTACACGATTATTATTATTATTATTATTTAAACACGAACAAACTAATTGTAATTTGTAAATCTTTTTCAACTTCTATAATTGAACTATCACACTCCAATTCAACATTTATAAACCAAAATCCAAAATGGAATTTATCTATTGTATTTTTTTTATTTTTCAAAAGATATGATGTAATGTAAGACATAATTTTATATGTAGTTATTGTGACTAGGAAGTTTTAAAAACTATATCTTAAGAAAAGTCAACAAAACATTAAATGTTCAGACAAATATCACCCATATAAATAAATAAATAATCCACAAGATTAGCCATAGAAATAGTAATTATATCACCATTATAAACATTGGCATGCCAGGGGTGCATTGGTGTTTGGGTCTTGAGTGTTTGTCATTTATTTATCTAAATTTTAATTTTTGTAATTTTTAAAGGATCGATCATTTGTTTTGATATCTCTTCTCTCATTTGAGGATGCAATGTAGGTTTTGTAACCATCTTTATTTTCATTAACCTCCAACCTATCAACAATGCTTAATGATTATGCCCTCCCCCCTCTAGTTGAGTCATTGCTCGTATTGAAAGACTTATAATGCATGTGCACTCCTCTAGTGACTCGTATTACAAGGAAGATCAAAATCTAAAACAACCATTCTATGCTTTTTAATCTTAGATTGAAAACTTTGAAAAATAATTTTAATTAGATATTATTATTTGTGATATTTATATTCACATATATTTTTAATCATTCATCAAATAAACTTTATGATTAATCATTATTTAAACGATACTTTTCTTCATATATTATTGGTAATATTATTAATAAGTGAGAAGTAGAGAATATGGCTTACATTTAAGAGTGAATCTTGCTTGTCATGATTTTTTTCAATGATAATTATCTATTCAACATTAGTTTTGAAATGTAAATATAATTCATAATATAAGAATAAAATATTACAAAACACATATATATTTATTATAATCTTTTATAATTTTGGATGATTTATCTAAATTTTACCTTATATCTAATACAATTTTCATAAAAAATAATTTTATTTTACATCTAACAAATGTAAATACAATCATAGAACTATCAATTTAAAACTATAGAAGAATTACTAAATGTATATAATTATGAACTTGATAGTCACTAAATTCTTATACACCGTTCAATATATATAAGTATAAAATATTGCCCTACAATTTTTAGAAATTTTTAATTTAAATCTTTGATAAAATCACAAATGCCTCAATATCTTCTACTATCTTAGCAGAGGAACAACAGTTTTCTACCATTCCAACACAAGGAGAATGTCCCGACGGCTCCACTTTTGTTCTTTATGATAACACATCTGAGGTTGTAAATACTGAGTTGAACTCATCATTGTTTTGAGTGGTTGACCATTCCAATGGAGGGTTTCACGATGACGGCGGAGGAGGAGGAGGAATCATTCGGATTAATAAACTACACTACCAATCCACTCTAGTCCTAAGTCATTTATGGATTGAGATTGAGAGTAGGACAAACAATCAACTCTAATCTAATTTATTCATTGTTAAACTAACTACCAATATGAATCTTTTCCTATATTTTGCACCTATTAATTGCTTAATATACAAAGAAATCAGGCACACAGGAGTAGGGGAGCTCTGACCTATGTCTGGATCACAATGGAAATAACAAAATGTTTTACGATTATTGTGTTGTGGATCGTTCCTACTGCTATACAAGCTTCCCATGTTATGTATAATATGCAGTTGAACACAGTTGATGTGCTTGTGCAGTAGACCTATTACACTGCCTACCATTTTTAGCCTACAAAAAATTGGATGAATGGTCTGTATATGCAATCACATTCTCATCCTCCACTTTAAGATTTTACTTTTAATTCTTTTAAACTGATTGGAATTCTTTTGTTTTCTATTTTGGCTAAGTGAAATTGTTTTTGGAAAATTAGGAGACAAATCCCAATGGTGAGTTTATTTATTCATTTTGAATTTGTTGAATGGTTGGATAAGAGAATGAGTGTGGATTACTCATTCAATGTATTTTTCAAGGCCCATGTTTTACAAAGGATTGTACCATTTATTCTACCAATACAATCCAAAAGCATTCGTATGGGGAAACATTGTGTGGGAGCACGTTGTGTCTAAGGATCTTATTAACTAGGAGTCACTGGAAACTGTAATTGCTTCAAGCGAATGGTATGATATAAAGGGCATTTGGTCTTGATCTACTACACTTCTCTCTAGAGAGAAGCTTGTGATTATATATACAGGGCTTGACAACTCCTCTAAACAGGTCCAGAACATGGTCGTCCCTAAAAATACATATGATCTATATTTAAGGGAATGGGTAAAGTTCTCTCAGAATCCAATTATGGTTCCTCATAATGGAATTAATGGGAGCTCTTTCAGGGATCCCACCACCGCCTGGCGTGGCAAAGAAGGGAGATGAAGACTTGTTGTGGGTAATAAGAAAGATTGACATTACAAGGGGAAAGTCCTCTTTTACACATATTACAAATAAAAATCAATCTAGAATCCATATACTTAGATAGCCGATTTGGGGGCATGTGCACGACACATTATTTTGATATGTTCACTTAAGCACTAGTTGATCATATAGAATGAAAAAATTCATGTCATTCTCTACATTATACACACCAACCACCATGTTCCAAGTTATACACCAGATTGATGCGTTACTTCATTTGCAACAGTTGGCATTCTCGAGTGGCCCAGAGCCGCCTAACATTCTCGAGTGACCCAAAGCTATTTTACATTTTAGAGATTTCAAGTGGCCCAGATCCGTCTTATACAGTTTCAGTTACATCACATAGTTTCAATTTTAGATGCATATACTACACATGGGTAGGCAATGATGGAGTCATAGTCTACTTGAGTTCTTGAGCCACCTACATGAGAGGGTTAAACACACTGTTAGTCCAATCCAAGCTATTCATAGGTCATGATCCACCAAGCAGAGGTGGACAATGATGGAGTCAAAACTGGATTGAGTTCTTGAGCCAACCACACATGAAGATTGCATAATCCATCAACTCAATCCAAGTTATTCACCAATTAATCATTATTTATATGCACACACACAAGATGTCATCAGGGTTATGCATTGGTTCACATACCTAGTGAGTTGTACTTGTTCCTTTCCTCTCTCTTATCTATTTACTTAGTTTTGTCATTTGCTTTTGATATCTCTTAAGGAGCTTCCAAAAAAACCCCGACTAGTTGTCGAAGAGAGGCACCTTCACGACAAGCCTCTTGTCCACGAGAAACAAACAAAACGAATGGTGAAAAATTGAAACCTGAACAAAAGCCCAAAAGCAAGGGCATTAAGGTTTGCCAGGGAAAAACACATAGGGTCATGACCCCAAACTTTAAACAAAGGAGGTACTCACTAATATTCAAACAACATCATCCCGAACAAAAATGAGGAACCGTCAAAAACATATATTTAGAAAGAAATGTTATTGACACATTTTAAGTTGAAATATTATTAATATTTTAGAAAGAAGAAGAAATATTGAAAATTTTACATAAAATATGAACATGAATAGTTTAATTAAAAAATTTTTTCCTCACTTTAAAATAACTACACGATTATTTTTTATTTTTTATTTTTAAAAAAAAACACACAAACAAACTAACTTTAATTTGTGAATCTTTTTCAACTTCTATAATTGAACTATCACCTCCCATTCAACATTTATAAACCAATATCCAAATGGAATTTCTCTATTGTATTTTTCTTTTTTCAAAGGATATGATGTCGTGTAAGATATAATTTTGTATGAAGTTATGGTGACTAGTAAGCTTTAAAAACTATATCTTAAGAAAAGTCTACAAAACATTAAATGTTCAGAGAAATATCATCCATACAAACCAAAAAAATAATAATAATCCATGAGATTAGCTATAGAAATAGTAATTATAGCACCATTGTAAACATTGGCATCTCAGGGATAAGCTGGTGTTTGGGCCTAGAGTGTTTGTCAACGATTTATTTTAATTTTAATTTTTTAATTTTTTAAAGCATTAATCATTTGTTTTGATATCTCTTCTCTCATTTGAAGATATAATGTAGTTTATGTGATCATCTTTGTTTTTGTTAACTTCCAATTATGTCAATGATTACGCCCTCTTCTTTTTGGTTGAGTCTTTGTTCGTATTGAAAGACTTTTAATGCATGTGCACTCTTCTAATGATTCGTATTAAAAAGAAGATCAAAATATAAAACAATCATTTTATATTTTTTAATTTTAAATTGAAAGTTTTGAGAAACAATTTTAATTAGATATTATTATTTGTGAGATTTTTATTCATCTATATTTTTAATCATTAATCAAATAAGTTTTATGAGTAGTTATTATTTAAAGATATTTTGCTTTGATAATATTATTAACAAGTGAGAAGTAGAAAATATAGCTTACATTTAACAATGGATCTTGTTTGTCATGATTTTTTCAATAAAAATTATCTATTCAACATTATTTTTCAAATATAAATATGTTTTATAATATAAAAACAAAATATTATAAAACATATATATATATATATTTATTATAATCTTTTATAAATTTTGACTGTTTACCTAAATTTTACCTTAAATCTAATATAATTTTCATAAAAATTAATTTTATTTTACATCTAACAAACATAAATAGAATGATAAAACCATCAATTTAAAACTGTAGAAGAATTACTAAATATATAAGATTATAAACTTGATATTTACTAAATTCTTATAGCCCATTCAATATATATAATTATAAAATATTGCCCTACAATTTTTAGAAATTTTTAATTTAAATTTCCGATAAAATCACAAATGCCGCAATATATTCCACTATTGTAGCGGAGAAGCATCTGAGGCTGCAAATACCGAGCTGAATTTATCATTGTTTTGAGTGGTTGACCGTTCAGTGGAGGGTTTCGCGGCGGCGGCGGCGGCGGCAGAGGAATCATTCAATCGCTTAGGACAAATAGTCAGCTCTTGTTAAACTAACCACCAATCCGAATCCCTTCCTATATTTTGCACCTTTTAATCGCTTAATATACAAAGAAAGCAGGCAATCAGGGGCGCAGGGAAACTCTGGGCTATATTCGGATCACAATGGAAATAACAAAATGTTTTGCGATTACTGTGTTGTGGATCATACCTGCTGCTATACAAGCTTCCCATGTGATGTATAATATGCAGTTGAACACAGTTGGCGTCGCTTTCCCTGTGCAGCAGACCTATCGCACTGCCTACCATTTTCAGCCTGCAAAAAATTGGATGAATGGTCTGTATATGCAATCACATTCTCATCCTTCGCTTTAAGATTTTACTTTTAATTCTTTTAAACTGATTGGAATCCTTTTGTTTTCTGTTTTGGATTTTACTTTTATTTCTCTTAAACTGATTGGAATCTTTTTCTTTTCTGTTTTGGATTTTACTTTTAATTCTTTTAAACTGATTGGAATCCTTTCGTTTTCTGTTTTGGCTGTGTGAAATTGTTTTTGGCAAACACGGCGACAGATCCCAACGGTGAGAGTTTATTTGTTCCTTTTGAATTTATTGAATGGTTGGATAAGAGAATGAGTATCGCTGAATCATTCAATGTATTTTGCAGGGCCCATGTTTTACAAAGGATTGTACCATTTATTCTACCAATACAATCCAAAAGCAGCCGTATGGGGAAACATTGTGTGGGAGCATGCTGTGTCTAAGGATCTTATCAACTGGAAGTCGCTGGAAACTGCAATTGCTCCGAGCGAATGGTATGATATAAACGGCTGCTGGTCTGGATCTGCTACACTTCTCTCTGGAGAAAAGCCTGTGATTCTTTATACAGGGCTTGACAACTCCTCTAAACAGGTCCAAAACATGGCCACCCCTAAAAATACATCTGATCCATATTTAAGAGAATGGGTGAAGTTCTCTCAGAATCCAATTATGGTCCCTGAGAATGGAATTAATGTGAGCTCTTTCAGGGATCCCACCACCGCATGGGTTGGCAAAGATGGGAGGTGGAGACTTGTTGTGGGCAATAAGGAAGATCGGCATCATAAGGGAAAAGCCCTCCTTTACACAAGCAAAGATTTCCTTAGCTGGACTAAAAAGCAGCATCCTCTCCATTCATCTAAAAAGACAGGAATGTGGGAATGCCCTGATTTTTATCCTGTTCCTATCTCTGGAAATCTTGGACTGGATACATCTGTTGCCGGCTCTGGTCTTAAACATGTGTTGAAAGTAGCTCTTGACGACAATAGATTTGAGTATTATACAGTTGGAACATACTTCCCTGACATTGATCGATATGTTCCGGACAATACAAGCGCAGACAATAAATATGGATTGAGATATGATTATGGCAAATTCTATGCATCCAAGACCTTCTTTGATTATGATAAAAAGAGGAGAATCCTGTGGGGATGGATCAATGAATCAGACAGTGTCCAGGATGATGTTGCAAAGGGCTGGTCTGGTGTTCAGGTAAAGCCTTTCTTTCCCTTGTTTTATAATTATTATGTGATTGTAATGATTTTTTTTTTTGGTTTCTTTGAATCCATGAAGGCCATTCCAAGAACAATCTGGCTAGACAATGTCTCCAAAAGCCGGCTGATCCAGTGGCCAGTTTCAGAACTGGACTCACTCCATAGAAATAAAATATTAAAAAATAATATTTCTCTCAAGAGCGGAACAACTGTAGAGATTGAAGGCGTCAAAGCTGCACAGGTACACAAATACCATCTGGATTTAGCTTTTTAAAGATTTATTCAATCATTTAAATTTCTTATTCATTTCTCTTACCACATCCAAAATTGCTTTCAGTTTTGAAGGTTTATTTATAATATGAATTTCTTATATATTTTCAATCTTTCCAAGATTTGTATATATAATGAATTTGTGTTTGATTTTGAATATGTACTTTGTTTTTACAAAGCCCCACATTTCTATTAAAACTATGTTTATAAAATAGCTTTTTATGCCCAATGATTCATTCCACTCACATTTTTATTAAAACTTTTTCTATAATAAAATAACTTTTATATAAAATAGCTTTATTAGAACCACTTATACGGAACAATCTGTTGGCTAAAGTAAATAATTACATTTTTATTATAAAATATATATATCTATAATAAAATATATTTTTTTAATTTATTAAATTATTATTTTTTTTTATAAAAATATTTTTATTAATTTTTAAAATATATTATATTAATTAAACCACATAAATATTAAATAGTTGTATAAATTAAAGAATGTTAGTAGTTATATAATAAATTAAGAAATTATTAAAAATATTAATTAAATTCTATAAATATTAAATAGGTATATAAGTTAAAAGAATATAAAGAGTTGCATAATAAATTAAGAAATGCTAAAATATATTAGAGATATATGAGGTAGTTTCATGAATGATAAAAGTATTAAATATGAAGTAGCTCCATGATATTTTAATAATTTGTAAGATATATAAAATAGTTGCATAATAAGTAATAAATTATTAAATATAAGGTAGTTGCATGATAAATTATATTAAATAATAATAATATATAATGGATATTATTAGATATTAAATAATAACTCAAAAACTTACCAAATCTCTTAATTAAGCTAATAATAATTGCATGATAAGTTAACTAGGCTAATAGTAGTTGCATAATAAGTTAATTAGGCTAATAAAATGATTAATGATACATACTAAGTATCATTATAAATTAGTAAACTCCCAGTTTTTTTCTTAATCTATATATTTTATTATTAAATTAATATCAATGTATATAATATAACTATCCTTAGTTTTATTTTTTCAATTTCATTATTAATTTAATTTAATTAATTTGAGTACATATAATATAAGTTGCTTTCAGTTAGTTTGATGATGGGTTTGGGTGTTGGTAATTAGGTTGATGTAGAGATCTCCTTCAATCTGCCAAGTCTTACATATGAAAAGGAGATGGATGCAAATTTAAGTGCTCAACAACTATGTAGCGAAAGTGGGATAGATTCCAAGTCTATGGGTGGACCATTTGGGCTTCTAGTTTTGGCTTCTAAAGATTTGACTGAACGGACTGCTATTTTCTTTAGAGTTGGACTACATCAAAATGAGATGAAAATATTAATGTGCAGTGACCAGAGCAGGTGAGCTTGAAAGCAAATCAATATTACAAATAATATAATATATAAAGCAGGTGAGCTTTAAAGCAAATCAATATTATAAATAATATAATATATTTATATATACAACACTGAACTGTGATCTTTTGTTTTTTTATATGTAGATCATCTTTGCAAACAGATGTTGATAAAACAACATACGGAAGTTTTGTTCCTTTCTCATTGAACGAAAAGAGTGTCTCTATGAGAGTGTTGGTGAGTAAGAGTAATGATGTAGATTTTCTTAGTTTAGTTTAGTTTTGAAAGTGATTTGATGAATGAAAAGTGGTGGCATAACATGCAGGTGGACCATTCAATCGTGGAGAGTTTTGCACAAGGAGGAAAGACTTGTATAACATCTAGAGTCTATCCCACTTTGGCAATTGGTGAAGATGCGCATCTTTTTGTATTCAATTTTGGCACTTCTTCCATGATGGCCACCAAATTGACAGCATGGGACATGGCATCTTCCTCCTCGTTGGCTACCTGATATGATGCAACGTTAAACATGCCATGTTTTGTTTCATTGACTTTTTTTATTTTACTTGATCCATGATGATGCTCACGTGTTCCAATTAACTATACTTTCACCCCTTTTTCTAATGAGACAAATAAAAATATCAATGTTTTATGCTTTATGAATTATTATGTCTGGGCTATACCATATTCATGCCCTAGGAATTGTAGTGTTGCAAATATATTTTGTTGCATACCCTGTTTAAAATAAGTTCAATAAAATAACCGATTTAAATGATTTTGCATTGTGAACATTAAAATCATGCTTCCATCTCTTTTTCATTCTAAAAGAAATTGGAAAAATGTGGAAAAAAAAACATGTATTGTTCAGATTGATTCTTCAATGGTGAAGCCTCGAACAATGGTTGCAACCAACCATCATTGATTTGACCTAAATGAGTTAGTTTCAATTAATCTTTGTACAATATAATAATAATGTTTAATTATTAAATGAAAATAATTAAATAAATTTTTAAAAGATTAGAATAGTATGTATTTAATTTCATTGAAAGTTTGTCATAAAATTTTCAACATGAAAATATGCAATTAAAGTTCAAATGATTGTAACCCAAAAAATTGTATTTGATTGGAAACAACTACACAGATCATACATTTCAACATGAAAACATGCAATTAAAGTCCAGATTATTGTAACCCAAAAATTTGTATCGGATTGGAATCAACTACAAAGATCATACACTTCAACACAAAAACATGCAATTATTGTAACCCAAAATTTGTATTTGATTGAAAACAATTACAAAGATAATACACTTAACATGAAAACATGCAATTGAAGCCCAAATTATTGTAACCTGAAAATTTGTATATGGTTAGAAACAACTACAAAGATCATACACTTATTCTAGACAGGTGTCTAGACTGAACTTTACAATCTAGAGAGGGTATCCTGAAAGTGAAATCTTTTTTGTGGGTTTTATTCTCCTAGTTTTACCCTTTGCTTCCCTTCCCTCATATCTTGTGTTGCAACTATTGTGTGCCTACAATATTTGATTCTTTTATGAGTTAAGAGTGTTGAGAAAAACAAAATAGATTTTAGAGTATATGTTCAATGGGATGCCATTGATTTATCAATCCTATAAGCTAGGAACAAAGATGTTAAAAAAATAGTAAATTACATAATAGAAAGAACTTTAGAATCTATGTTAAAAGTGCTTTGTGATAGAATGCTAGCTTGAGAATAAGTGATGATTTATTTTTCTTAATTGACCTCTAACAGTTGGCTATTTATAACCACTTTTGAATTAAAATTTTGTAATATAGGTGTGTATGTTGATTTCTAATGGTCAGAAATGGAGAAAGTGGAAAGGGAAAAGCATGCCCATTAGGTTAAAGTGAAAGTGGGAGATAATTACTAGAAATTTCTAATTTGGTCCAAAGATTGGGATCTAGGTACAAAAGATTAGATATATGATGTTCCAAGGATGTGCAAAAGGGGGTTTTAGGCTTTGGAATTTCTTGATTTGGAAAAAATTAGGCACACATGGAAATGTTTTCAAAAGTAACATAAATTAATATAAAATGAATGCCATGGGTCATTTTAGGTTACTACATTTATCCTCACTTTTAGGTGTGTGCTTAACCATAAAAGAGATGGTGTAAGCCTACACTTCAAAGTAGAATATAAAAAAATTATAAAGAAGGATATTGTAAACCAAAATTTTTAGAGTGGTATGTCTATAAACCTACAAATGTCTAGAAATCTACAAAACCACTTTCATGCACTTTGAAATGGTATATCTCGAAACCTATAATATTTTATTCTTTTATGACTTAGATTGTTAAGAAAAACAAAGCGGAATTTAGGGTATATGTTCAATTGGATGTCATTGATTTATCAATCCTACAGGACGGGAAAAAATATATCAACAATTAGTAAATTGCATAATACAAAGAACTCCATGGTAAAATGTTAAACTACAAAATAAGAGATGTTTTATTTCTTAAATGACTTATAATAGTTATGTTGTGACCAACACAATCCATTTGTAAAACTTCAAATAGGGACCCATTTGTTCTTAAAAATCCTAATATTTGATCCCTATCAAGACATAAAATTACTTTAGACCCAAACATACCAAAGCCTAAGTTTTATTAATCATTTTTTATCTCACAAATTTTGGCTTAAAATTGAATTAATAATTAATTAAAAGGTTGGATTTTTTCTAATTTGATTTATCCAACTAACTAAACTAATCCTTTTATTGTTCAAATTATTGGGTCTATTTTATAGGTTGGTTTTTAATTTACAAGTTAGATTTGAAATTTCCATGTCTCTTTCTCATTCAAGTTTGGAAGGCAATCAGAGATTTATCAAACTTTAAACAATTCCAAGACCCATCATCAACCGAGTATTTAGACCCATTTTATAAGGCATTTAGATTGAATACATATTGAACTTTACACACATTTGGCATCCTGATTATATGAGATTATTCCTTGTGTCTCTCTCTTCATTTACATCTTAGGCATAAAATGACTAAGTCTTTTACATTCACAACATCACGATTAAGTGAGATCATGCCAAGTGTCTCCATCTCACTTCATCACAAGCCTTTGCTCAATGATCTAAGTCACCAATGCCTACAACTATGAAATTAAGTGAGATTGCTCAACATGTCACCATATTGTTCTATTGTAAACTTTGGTTCAAAAAGCTAAGTTATAAATGCTCACAACTTAGTGGGATCATACCATGTGTCATGATCTCATAGCATGGAGATCGATAGTTGAAAATGACATATTACAAATATCATGACTGAGCAACAAAGCAACATGTTATAATGTGTCATCCTTTACATGATCAACAACCACATGCCATTTGCATATGCTTCCAAATGTCCATTCCTGAACAATCAATTGCCTTTTGTCATCACCTCATAGCTCCATAATCTAACATGAATCAAAGACTAAATAAAATACATAAGCCAAGTGATAAAGCAAAAGGTCACCACATGTCCCATAGTGACACCGTCAAAGGCTATATATTACTATAAACACTGTCAGTTGTAAATAAAAGATATAAATTTGATCGTGACTAAGTGATATCATGATAATTATGAAAGGCACATAGATGTATTAAAGCCAAAAGGTGTGACTAATCTCCTGGAAGTAATGACAAACTGACACACATCAAATAAAACCCCATAAAAGTGTATGTCATAAAAAATCAAATTCAAATAGAAAGACAATTGGCCCCACAAAAGCGTATGTCATAAAAAATCAAATTCAAATAGAAAGACAATTAGCATGAAGCATTGCATTGCAAGTAATTCTCATGAACAAAAGATCATGACAATGAATTTGGCATTTATAGTCTATATGATTTGCCCCAAATCTAATTCAATGTCACTTTCAAATGAGCTAAACTGAAAATTAAGAATCAAATCCCTTATATTTATTCAATCTAAGTGCACAATCAAACACAATACTTAGTAAAAACTACAGTGACGACAAAAAAATAGAAACCAACTCCATCATTTTTTTGTTTTGGGAATAAACTAGAATTCAAAGACATGAAATTTGACTAGAGTGTTCTGCACAATGCCTTCTTCCATTACTTGGTTATCTATGTATAAGCCAAAGTAGTTTGGAGTTATATGGATAAAGACAACTTGAGTCTTGATGAGGGAGAATACATGGATGACCTACTCTCCATCAAAGTTATTGGATTGTATAAATTAGCAGTCAAGCCTAGGGTATTTCCCTATGTTGACTTGGTATTCAATTTATTTACTATAGGCTCTTGAACAAATGACATATTCCATAGAAATAATAGTTGAGACCAAGTGGCATATGTAATTGGTGTGGCTTTTGAGAAATATTATAGATTTCCCACACCAGACATGACCTACAACCAAAAAATAGTAAATGAATGATTTAAGAACAATAAGGTTAGGGAGACTTTGAAATATTGGGCAAAATACCCTAACAACTTTTCCATGAAAAAGAAAGTCCCATTTACACTGGGTGTTAGGACAAAAAGTGTGCCATTCAAACGTGGAAAGATAATGTTTTGTTGACTTTTGAGCTTACCAACGACCATGTTTTGTGGACTTTGACTATACTTCCAACTTCTTAATTAAACTTATTTTATGCCTTGGGCAATATTAATTGAAATTTGGGATAAAATTATTGAATTCCAACGTTGGAAAATGGGAACAAAAACGTTTTAAACAATTTGTTGACATTGATTTTTTTAGTTCGTGTCAATTAAGTATTGATTTTTTTTTAATTAAAAAATAATAAATTTTAGTTTTGGTTAGAAATTGTATAGTTAACAATTCAATGAAATGTGAAAATTTTTATTTAATATTGATTTTTTAAAATTTCTTATTTAATTTTTATAATTTTTACATAAAAAAATTTTAAATTATTTTTATCATTTTATTGGTTGATATATCAATTTTTCATTTTTTTTTTACAAAATTATTCTAATTTTTAAATAAGTTTTAGTTTTTGTTAAAAATTGTTGGAAATAATAAATAATTCAATAAAATGTAAGAATTTTTATTTAATATTGTTTTTTTTTTAAGTTTTTATTTAATTTTTAGATTAAAAAAAATTTAAATTATTTTTATCATTTTATTGATTGATATATTAATTTTTCATATTTTTTTTTACAAAATTATTCTAATTTTTAAAATAAAAAATTTATTGATGATATATGTAAAGTTCAAATAATTGTTAACATTAAATACAGCTTTTTTTGTCTCCCTGTATTAATCATTAAATATTTTTTTTAAACAAAATTTGTAATAATATGTGTACAATAATATTAATTATTAATATAAAATTAAGAAAATCTCCCATAAAATCATCAATATAAGTATTACTCAAGTGCTAATTAATGGTAGTGATTTTGGGTTATTAAATTAGTGACATCCTCTCTAAAAATTAGGAACTTAACAATTAATAAAATATAATCCAATATTTTCCACTAACATCAACCACTTTAGATTCTAGCTTAACTATCTAATAGATACAATTGCTAGATAAATACCTACCCATAATACATCAATAGTAAAAATATGCATGCAACACTCTAAAAGCATGTTTGACATTTCATTATATATTCATGTCCACTTCTTATCTTATTTGCATTCAAGTCTTGTTTTAAATTATTTTTATAATTTTATATAAATGAAAAAAACAATTTTGTAGGATATATATGTAATACAAAGAAAATATTTTATTCCTGTGATTTAATACTCCATGCATGCTAGGTTTAATGTTAGAAAACATAATATTCATTTTTAATAAATCATTTTATTATATTATCTATTTATTTATTTATTTAATATAGGAGTGAAGAAACATGAAAATCTGAGTTTATCTTTTGTTGATATTCAATACTAATATGACTTCTTATTATATCCCTAAAAATACTACTAAAAGTGTCTTGATCTTATCAATGACCACCAAATCTACCAAATTAAATACACGACAATATCACAATATTTTTTTATTGAATTGTCCAATGTACTATTTACTATTACACTTTACTTTTATTATAATTTTACATACAAAATCAATTTTAAACAATTTATAATATAAAGGCACGCAGCCTTTGTTTTAAATTAAGCTTCACAATATATAGTAACAATGTTTAATTATTAAATGGAATATAACGAAATTAATAATAAAAATATTAGAACAATTTGTGTTTATAATTTCGTTTAAAGCTTGTCATTAATGAAAACATGAAATCAAAGTTAAGACAATTGCAGCAACAAAATTTAGATCTAATCAGAAATAATTATAAGATTATACATTCCATTCTAGACAACTGCTTAGACCAAACTTTACAATCTAGGCAAGATTCCTTGAAACTGAAATCTTCCTTGCAAGTTTTATTCTCCTAGTTTTGTCTTTCACTTCCCTTCGCTTCCCTTCCCTCATATCTTGTGTTGCAACTCTTGTGTATCTATAATATTTGATTTTTTTATTGTCTTAGCATGTTAAGAAAAATAAAGCAGATTTCATGGCATATGTTCAATTAGATGTCATTGATTTATCAATCCTATAGAATGGGAACAAAGATGTTAAAAATTAATAAATTACATGATAGAAAGAACTTCTAAATCTATGCTCAAAGTGCTTTCTGATAGAATGCTAGCTAGAGAATAAGTGATGCTTTATTTTTCTTAAATGACCTCTTTATGAATGATTTTGAATTAAAATTTTGTAATAGTGGTGTACATGCTGACTTCTAATGGTTAGAAATAGAGAAAGTGGAGAGGGATAAGCATGTCCCTCAAGTTAAAGTGAAAGTGGAAGATAACTACCAAGACTATCGAATTTGGTTTAAAGAGTGGGATCTAAGTATAAAAGATTAGATATATGATGTTCTAACACAAAAGGTGGTTTTAAGCTTTGGAATTGCTTGATTTGAATAACATTAAGCACACATGGAAATGCTTTAAAAAATAACATAAATTAACATACAATAAAGGCCATGGATCATTTTAGGTTATTACATTTATCCCTACTTTTAGGTGTGTGCTTAGCCATAAAAGAGGTGGCGTAAGCATGCACTTCAAAATAGAATATAAAAAATATATAAAAAAGGATATTGTTAACCTTGATTTTTAGATTTGGAAATGATATGTCTCCAAACCTATAAAACCACTTCCATGCTCTTTGAAATGATATGTCTCGAAATATACAAAATCACTTTCATGCACATACTTGGGTAAGTGAAAAATAATAAATGACAGAGATGGAAATTAATTGAAATAAGATACCTCCTTTGTCCCAACTATGTAATGGAAGTTTTATTGGTCTATCATACCGTCAAAGAAATTAAAATATGCGGTAAGGTTGGAGTACTTTATTTTTGGATATTTTTTGAATACTTTATATGATTTACACCCCTTATGCACTTTACAGCCAATGATAATAATTGGGGTCACCCTTGCCAGGGTTTGGTAGCTGGCCCCTAAAAAATATTTTTAGGATTCCTATATATATATTTTAGGCCTTGTAATCATTTAAAAATGACACTTGAGTGCTAAGAGTATAACTTGAGACCACCCATCCCAAATTTAGCCCTAGATCTATTTTAAAGCCTATTTAGACATGTATCTAGCCTTCGTGTGGGCCACACACATCCCTAAATATCCCTAAAGCAATCTTAGACCCTCACTTTAGCATCCTAACCCCTAGTGCCTTATGTTCTGCTATCTGGACACTAGCACCATAACTTGGACAGTAATGCCAATGGTGTTAATGTCCTAGTTTGGGTGCTATTATATTTTTCCCACCTTTGGCCACCAACGAATATCTTTTCAAATCAACAACCACCTAGGGTCAGCATAGACCTCTTTTAAGATCCGCATAAGCACTAGAATAATACATATACATGAATTTTATCCCATTATTTACTAGATGGAAATCAAATGTAAATAACACAAATTAACTCATAATAAGTTGTGCATAATCAAGGTTATTAATCCCTATCCTACCATACTTCTTTATATATCCATCTACAACATTTTCAAGCTCATATTACTCATATTTACAATCTCAAACACACTCAAAGCACTCAAACCGATATTCATACTAGCTTTAATTGCACTTGCACTAACACTTAGGTAGGAAGAACTACATCGGGATTGATCCTTCTTCAGAGTATTAGTATGTAAGAAACTCTCATCACAATGAGGTATTGAGGATGTCCAACTTACCCCATTAACATCACATTTTTCTACTTATGCCAATCAGATGCCCTAATAACATGAAAGTCTAGAGTTTGCATATAAAATCAATCAAAATAGGTCACCGATAGAGAGCCATAACTCATGCACACAAGAATAGGCTTGGAAGACTCAAACATAGGTGCACCCAAAAACTCAGAACAATTCTACACAAAGGACATTAGTGCCAAAAGGAGGACACTAACACCATTGACATTACTATCTAATTAGGGTACTACTGTCTAGAAAGGGTTTTGATACTTGGATCCTATCCATGACACTTATATTAGCTCTTGTCCCAGTTTGTAGCCTCTAGATCTTCTATCTCAGTCAATTTATAGCTAAGTACTTATTTATATGATTTACTATTATTTTTATAAAGGCTAAACTAGGTTAATTCTATTATAAATTAGTGGTTGTATTTATTGCATATTTCTACCTTGATTTATTGTACTCAGCCTCAGTAACAACCTATATCTTAAACTCCATAACCCTAATAATTTGAATCATTTGGGGAACCTGACTTAATTTGAATACTACTAAAACTCTAGCCTTATATGCTCTTAGGGTTTGTATCATTTTCTTTTATATGTTCAGATATTAGTTCTATAATCTCATATTTGTTTCACTATTTCATTCTTATAGTATTTCATAGATTAAATTTCTTTAAAAGTTTCAAATATACAACTATTTGTTTCTTACTTCCACAACCTACATTGGCAAAATTCAACAACCGATTTGATGAAACTGATAAGAGACAATTACAAGATTTCATTTCCAAACATTTAAATATGCAAGATGACCTTATCAATATCTTCCACAAAGAACTTCAAAAATTAAATAATGGTTAATCTTCTACTCCCCCAGATAACAATATTGTTACACCTACTTTGGAGGCAACTTAGTTTGGATAATAACCTATTTTAACTCAGCAACCTTCAATAATGGAAACACCTCATATGGTTAGTTCCTCATCTCCAGATGTATAATCCCTTATGTATGAGATTCATTCTATGCAAGCTAAGGTGTTACATTTTGAGTAGGGTGATATTAGGCCATCACGTGCCTTGGATTCTCATGTTATTTTACATACACCTTTGGCACAACACATAGCGACAAATATTTTTTAGTTTGTATTAATGGCACCTAAGATTACTTTGTATGGTGGTAAGGGTGACCTAGAGCACCATCTATGAGCTTTTCACACAACATGTTTGGACTATGTGTCCAATGATTGGATCCTTACTAAGTTGTTCCCATGCAGCCTAAATCACTATGCCTTACAGTGGTTCTATGATCTTGAAAATTAGTTCATCACCGCATTTTATCCATTTGCATATATGTTTTTGGCACACTTTTCAATCAACATCAATGATAAGATCTCATATGCTCAAGTGGCACAAATTAAGCAAAAATCTAATGAGCCTATTGTAGAATATGTCTTGTGATACAAAACTATATTGGAAAAGATTACTAGCCTCATGGTAGATAGAGAGCTCCAAGACATATTCAAATAAATTTTACAACCAATATTGCATGAATCTATCTTGTTCAATAAGTTTCCAACATTCACAGATTTATGCCACATAGTGAATCAAAGGGAAGTCAAACTTATCTCTATGTGCAAATTAAAATATACAAGTGGATTAGATTCAAATACTAAGGGTTAAAATAATCCTCCATACAAAGTAAGGGCCACTGAAAACAAGAGTGATTAAAAGGCCACAATTAACACAACTTCAGATCCACCTCTTTGCTTGGTTTTATCAGCTCCTATATGGAGAGTTTTCACAAATCTTCTAGAATCACCAGCACATGTTTTACAACATGTCTTACAGTGTAATGTCATATCTCTCCCTCCCATCAAATAGGTTGATATGAGAAGCCCTCTTCCAAAAAACTATGATTCCAATGCATTATATGATTATCACAGGTTACCAAGACATACTATAAATAAATGCATCAGCTTGAAACATAAGATGTAGAATTTAATAGAGGCCAACATAATTGATGTGGGCACACCCACAGAGGCATGTAAAGTTCAACAAACAAAATCCAAGGCATTGCAAATAGTTTTGGATGCATTTCTAAAACATACAACTAATGAGGCAAGAGGTACTTTAGGTGTTCACTATATATATCAGACACATCCACCACCAACATCCTATTACACTAATACAAAGGATGCACACCCCATACACAATATCATTTGTGTATATCATACTACAATACCAACTAGACCACTCATCACTTTCTCAGAGTAGGATATTATTGATGATGATTCAGATTTATATGGACTCTTTGTATGATCCTACATTGATCATCATCCTATTCAAAGTGTTATGGTTGATAATGGGTCAAGTATTAACATGTGCACTATCACACTTTTACAGAATTGGGTTATTTAGAAGGAAATTTCTCTGATCGACATAGTTATTTGTGGTTTTAGTGGCCATATTCAAAGCTCCATTAGGGAGATTGTACTTCCATTACAAGTTGGACCAGCACATGCGGCCACTATATTCTCAATAGTACCTAATCTAGACACATTTGACATGTTATTGGGTAGGCCATATATATAGTAGCTTCATTCCATTCCATCCATTGTGCACATATGCCTCAAGTATATACATGATAATTAGGTGGTTACAGTTAAGGGTCTTTCATATGAGTATCCTTTACCTATCCCATAGTAAATTACAACATAGCTACCACTTACAGTTTTGAGCATAGTTTCCATAAGTACACCATACATTTTAGTTGAGCCACAAGTGCAGGTGAGGTCTACTCCTATAGTGTTACCACCTATGCATACTCTTCCATAAAGATCAATATTAGAGAGACTCCTACACCAAAAATATGTTGTAGATTCTAGAGAGCCTCTCTCTACCCATTTCATTTTGAGACCAATTTCATTGAGTTCCTAGGGTTCTCAGCATAGGTTACCCATGCCAAATATAGTATCTTTTACCATATCAGCCCCTAAGACCCCTATAGTTCATAGGGCACCCTAATCAACTTCATGGTTTCCTAGCACCACTTCATAGGCAATGCCATCTATAGATCACTCAATACAACATGTTTTGGGACCTCAATTACCTTTTCACACAACACACATTATTACTGTTCCTTTATTTGACATATGCCACATTGATACTAAGTCTCCCATGAGACTCATTGATTAGTATATTCCTCTCTACTTATACATAGTTCCTCTTACCTTTCTCCTATATAGTTTCATTTTCATGTTTCTTATACATAGCTTCTATCTGGAAAATACAAAAATAATATAAGATGTCAAAATTAAAAAAAAACATTCAAATATTTACTCAAAACATACAAATTATAGATTGTATGCATCTTCATGTTTACATTTATTATATTTTCCAAGCACTACATATGATAGCTATCTTAGTATAGTCATTTTTTATCATATATACATGCTTCACTTATTCTTGTCAAGTGTTTGCAGATACTTATAGGACCAGTCCACCACATAGATCTAGATTTTCTACTATCTACCCACTGAGGGTATACACATAGACACATAGGGTCTTCATTTGATACATTTGCCCATTTGGGGGCATCCTATACACAATTATGATTACCAAGTTACATCTTTCTAAACTCTACATGACAGATTTAGCATTGTTATATCTTGATATTGATCATCCTACACTACTCATATTTTTTGTGACTACTACTAATCTAGACTCAATTTATGTACGTCTTTGCACTTATACAAATTTATACCACATGTTCATGAATACTTTCATTTCTAGCTCTATTATTTTAAACTTGATTGTGGCTATATTATTTTTACATCTATTCAAGAGCATTTAATTATGCCATTGCTCTATGACTCTATTCTATTTAATTTAATTGTAATAATGCTTTGGACACGTTCCCATGTCCTTGTGTGTTTATTCTTGATTGTGTATGTGGCCATTTGAACATGCCCTTCTATGTGGCTCTAAGCCAACTTTATTGCTCTTTGTGTATGTGGACATTTTAACATGTCCTTGTATGTTTTGATTTCTCAAACTTAGTGACATGTGTCTATGTCCCTTGTATTATGGCCCCTTGGCCTACTTTACGTGCCTCATGTTGTTGTATGTATGCATCATGGCCATGACCCTTATCTGTTATTTGTTACACACTCTAGTTTTAGATGCCATGAGGGACCTCATGCATCTCCTTTCCTCATTGGGTGCCTTGATGGACATCATGACCCATCCCCCTAGGTAGTTTCTCAATTATTACTAAAATTTGTTGTTCATATACATTGTTATATGTATCTTGACATCCTTGTGAATTATAGATCTAACATACATCTTACATTACAAACTTATGCTCAAACTATATTACATTTAGATGTTATGTATGCACATTAGATTGGTTTATTACGCATATGTCATATATTGCTCTGGCTAACACACATCTTGCATAAATTTTTATTTTGAGGATAATTATTTCACAGGTTCAAAGAATCCCCTCAAAAGAAGGGCATTCATAGAGGTTTGTCAAAGAGACCAGGCTATTTAAATGCACTTAGAGTACAATTTTTTAGCATATAAGCATTGTTGTCACCAAATATTTCACCCTATAGGAGGTTTTTCAAGACTAATCTAAGATTTTGGCAACATTGGAATACCTCTAGGCCTGTGGGTTGCCTATAGTTGAGATAGACCTCTAGGTTTAAGGGCTAGCTCCTTATATTGACCTTTAAGTGCTTATCACCTACACTAACTAATTGCTTATGGGAAAATGGGTATAAATATGCATGAAAGTATAATATTATAATGGGATGGTACACCATAAGTATTTCCATAAGACCATCATACTTATTGAACTAAGCAACAAGACCTACAACACTAGCTTCAAAGTCCTAGAATACTCTAACATTAGTATTTCAATATGGAGGTGATATGCATGAGAACTATCCAAGGTAAGTGAACCATAGATTAGTTTTAGACACTAAGGCTACTTTTTACACTTTAAAAAAAACCCATAAAATCGAAAACATTTCATATGACCTGCTAGAGTGGAACAACTTGCATCAAACATGGAAGGATTAAGAGAAAACAAGGATAGATGAGAATAACTTGACTATTCACTATACATCTCTTCACACACTTTGAAAAGATGATATATGAATTCAGAAACATATTTCATGTATTATTAAAATGTAAGGTGCAACATAAAACCATTAGGGCTTCACCATACATGGTGTGGAATTAGTCTACAAGAGCCAAAATGGCTAGTACTTATAGAATGTGAGAAAGGAGAGAGAAGAATGAAGCTCAAAAGTCACTCAAAAAAGTGTCAAGATGTGTGTGTGTGTGTGTGTGTGTGTGTGTGTGTGTGTGAGAGAGAGAGAGAGAGAGAGAGAGAGAGAGAGAGAGAGAGAGAGAGAGAGGAGAGAGAGAGAGAGAGAGAGAGAGAGAGAGAGAGAGAGAGAGAGAGAGAGAGAGAGAGAGAGAGAGAGAGAGTTATATTTGCATGAGAATGGAGTATGTAACATATAATGCAAGGTCACGTTGGACAAATGTCCCTCATAAGCATCAAAACTCTCCAAACTTGGTGTAGAGATCTCTTAACAACCTTCTTGGAAACTGCCTTCATCATTTGGTCCTTCTTGAGTACTCCAAAGCAGACTAGGAATAGACTGAAATAAGTTGAAATATGAAGGGAGGGTTAGAAATAGGCTCCAACATGCATTTTATGTGTATCTAATCATTTATTTTCTGTCTAGACAAGTGCTCCCTCATTATCTGCAGTCAATAATCATTTAGCTCTCTAAGGTCTGTCCCTACACTTGTCACCAAAATGGTCATTAGTTGCTCAATCCTATCCATGAAATGAGTTATGTGACATCTTTTAAAGAGTATGCTTACATCCAAATTCATTAGGTAGACCTTAAAAAGGCCTCCCAGTTGTAGTAATCACCTCTCTCACTTAGTGATCACCCTTCATTCACTATTGCCAATTCAGACTTCCTAAAGTGAAGGTACTTGTAGAGATACCTGTGTGTTTTTACTAAGCAATAATTGGAAATAGAAAGTTATATTTGGTCCTATTTGACCATCTCCAATGATTCCCAAAATTCTGTATAGTAATTTATAAATGCTCTCATATTTATTAGATGTTATTTATGGCATTCTATGCTCTACTAGCACATATCCTTGGGAAACAAGAGGGGAAAATAGAATTTGTGATGAATTTGACCTTTATAACATTCATAAATTTAGTAATATCATGAAAAAGATAGTAGACACACATTCTACCCCATGGTATATAAAGCCATTAATGCAAAACATATGCCAAGGTTATCTGAAGAAATTAAAACATCACTTAAATCATTGGGGGACTACTGGTGCTACCCAAAACACATGGTTATATGATATAAGGAACATTGGTGGAATTTTTTTATTTACCTAGGCTAGTTATAGATAAATTGGTCAAACAAGAAATAAATTATCAATTGTCTCAAAAGTGTCATTGAGAACTGAAAAAGAGCCAAGCTAGGGAAAGTTTCAAAAAACACCTCTCAACATATGGCAAAAAAAGTTACAATACTGGAGAAAATAGGTATGACCTCTTGCCACAAAGGCTCTTTTCATTTCAAATTAGTCAATTTCAAATATTGGGACCCTAGGGGGGTGGTAGTCTAACATATAAACAACTTCAAAGGAAGACTGTGAACTAGCTATGCCCATAAGGAATATGGTCATGATTTTATTTTTTTTAATGTCAATGATGACTCACAAGTTTATACTAGAATGACAAGTGTGGGGATGTCCATCCAGATTACTAAATGATTCAATATGACCCTTCCATCACAAAGGATGATGAAACTAGGATAGATCAACACATGAAGAATGGAAATCCCAAGGAATAATAGAATGACCTAAGAAGGAGGACATGCAAGAAGAAACAAATGAAAAAACTAATGGAAAGGATCCTCAGAAGCCTCCAAAAATTAAAATTTATATAGAAATAGGATCCTTACATTTACACATGCATTTGCCACAGTTCTACCAGTTATAACACTAGCGGTGATTCACTCACCTCCTCCTTCTCCAATGCACATTGAAACCAAACCTCATGAAAAAACTCAAGCTAAGAGGACCTTACCAAGCACTCTGCAAGCCCCAAAGTTCACGTAAGAGGAGATGCCACCCTAGTATTCAAGGGAAAAATTAAACCTAATTTATTTAGACACAAAATTAGAAGAGAGTTCTAAAAGGGAAGATACACAATCAAAAGAGGACCTAGAAGAGGGAAAGGAGACACCATTTAATACCTCCTAAAAGGCTCCTGCATAGGTAACCTTTAGAATTTATAGTCCTAGTCTTCCTCATACTCATGATACAAAACAAATAACTACAAGTACAAAAGACTTAGGTCCCATTGTTACTAAGTAAATTAATAGGGAAAACATTCCCATGGGTACATCTATCACTACTACTAGTATTCAAGTCATTTTAGTTGTTTCCCCTATTGTTTTAGTTTTTCTAATTTCCCCTTCCCCTATTACTTCTTTTGCTACAATTCCATCAAATTTAGGAGGTGTTTTTGTCACTTTGCATGATGTTCTTGCTGATACTATTCCTATAGTTATAGTTACTTCATTTGATTCTTTGTTTTTAATTACTATCACTAACATGGACACTACCACATACATTTGAATTGCATTTTTTTTTCAAAACCTAACATAAGCTACCATTATACAATGTATTCCCTCTTTAACTGCTGAAGATAATACCCGCAAAATACCACATTTTGAAGATATAGTGTCTCAATCCATTTTTGCTACATTCCATTACATAGCTATTCATCTATTTAGCTAGTGTCACATATGTCTGCATCCACTCTGAAAAAGTCATTATGGTCTCAATCATCAAAGAGTCCCCTAGTGCCATTAAACATAACCAAAATACCTCCTCAGATCAGGGTCTCAAGAGAAAATATGGTTGACCCAAAATTTCCTACACCTCTACCTTCCACTCTTCCAAGTTATCCCCCTTCACCTGATCCCTAAGAATTAATTTCACCCCCACAAACCACTTCATCTTTGGTCATCCCATTTACTCATGCCACCATTTAAGAGGAATTTATTTTGACACCTTCATGGATTTAACACTTACAGACACATAAATTGTCATGGAAAAATTTGGTCATGTGGAAAAACCCAAGCTGACCATAGGTTTGATGAGAAATATATCTAGTTGAAAAGGGTTAGCAAGAGGAAGTGTCAAGTGGAGTGAAGCAGATTGAGTTCAGAAGAGAATAAGAGCTCTTCTCATTAATTAAAAATAATAAAACCCTTACAAGAGAAGATGATGAAATTCAAGAGGACCTAATCTCCATGGTTGATGCTACTGGAGGGGTATTGAAGAATATGTTTCATACAATAGACAAATAAGATACTGGAGTCTCAACACAGACTATAGTCACTTAAAGACATATTGGACAAGGTCAAAAATTTAGCTAGGTATCTATACAAATTAGTGATTGTTATACACAAGGATAGAGATGAATCCTAGCCATATTATGGGAATGTGGTCAATTTTAGTGAATCTTTGAGGATCCTAGATGATAAACTATACTATGTAGCTAAAGCAGTAAGGGATAAGTTATATCTATACCTAAATTAGCTCCCACTTAAAGATATTAAAATTAGCTCAAACTTATGTAAGTGACAAAAGAAAAGATTTGTTCGAATGACACAACTAAATAAAGGAGTTGTTTGGACAACTAACAAGTCAATAGACCAAGGCAATTCAATTGATAAAAGAGATGCTTATTCCAATAATATATATAATGTATGGTCATATTATAAACCATTATTATTTTGACACATTGATCCTTTCTATTGCAGATAATTTCAAGGCAAGGATTAACAACATTCCTCCTAGAGGTGTTGACCAGGTTGTCCAGTTAATCACATTTTAAAAATGGAAATTTGATGAAGATAAAACACTTAGTGATTCTTTAAAAGTATCATTAAGTGTACATAAAAAAAAGTATTGGAGGGGATCCCCTTATTGTTCAAGGTTCCAAGCATTATTTTTGGGGCTATTGATTTAGATTTTGTTGCATGTTTAAGAAGGAAGAGACCACAACATCGACAGCTAGTGGTTCAAAAATGGCTTCATCATCAACTCAAACATCATCGACTACATTTTCTACTCCAGTATATACATTGGTACATACTTCATTGGGCTTGTGTATTCCCATATATACTCTAATTTAAATCCACTGCATACTCAGATAGGTCCCACCCTAGTGACAATTCCAATTACATCCTCTTTTCTAGTAATGTCAAGTTCATCAACAATTACTACTACATCATTGGAATCTATCTTGGGTCCAATTGGTAAAATGGTTTTAACTAGATTTTCATCTATTTCTAGTCTTTTTATTTCTACCAATGCCACTCATGCATCATAAAATGGGGTTTAATCTGATTTTGGCGACTTAATTATATATTTTCTTGTCTATCAATAAATTTTTGTACATGCAAGCCTTTGGTCTAAATTAAGAACTACTTTTATTTATATATTTTGTCCATGCAACCAAGTTGTTAAGATGAGGTTTTTCCAATCCAAAACTATATATACATGTCCCATATTAATTTGTAAAGTGTGGAGAATTTTAGAAAATTAATGCAAGTAAAGAAAGTTTTTGAAACTATTCTATATGTTTGTAATGATTTGTTTCTCTCTACAAAATTTTTATGTTTACTTGAAGAATTTCAAATTGAGTTGATATATTGTATGAAATATTGTGCATGTATCTTATTGCAATGATTAGATTGAACTATGCATTAGTCTTATTGGTCATTTGATTTTAGTTCAAATTTTCATCTTGTTAGTAAAGTTATTATGATTAGAAATTCAATATTGACATCATTTTTTATTATGATCATTGTATTATATTACAATTATTCCCTCAGACTCTTCATTGCATTTTGTGTTGGCATCAAGATTATGACAGATATCAATTAGTGACATGTGCCTAATATAAATAAAGTCAATTAGCCTGGAAGGGTTTAGTATTAAAATTGAATTACATAACCCCATTCTTTTATGCCCCACTTTTCCCCCATGTTTGTTTTTTTTATCAGATCCACCTTAGTTTAGATCAATCTATCCACTATAAGTAAGCTCTTACAACTTTATACTAGACAATAGATGCAAGTCATATATAATACATCCAAGATAAAAAAAAGTACTACACTCATTGTTATTCCACCAATGATTATTTATAAAACCAATACCCAAAACTCGTACCTTGTAGTGAATTCTCACCTATTCTAACTTGAGAGGCTATTTCCCATAAGAATCTTTGGTGTGCATAAAACCCAAATCAACAAGTTGCCTATTTTGTAAGTGATTTTGAATTAAATTTTATAATATTGGTGTGTGTGCTAACTTCCAATTGTCAAAAATGGGGAAGTGAAAAGGCATAAGCATGCCTATTAGGTTAAACTGAAAGTGGAATATAATTATGAGGACTATCTAATTTGCTCCAAAGAGTGGGATCAAGGTAAAAAATATTATATGTATGGTTTTTCAAGGATGTGCAAAAGGGGCTTTTAGGCTTTGAAATTCCATGATTTGGAAAAAAATCTACACATGCAAGTGTTTTCAAAAGTAACATAAAATAAAGGCTACAAGGTCATTTTATGTTACTAAATTTATCCCCACTTTGAGGTGTGCACTTTACCATAAAAGAGGTGATGTACTAATGCATTTCAATGTAGAATATAAAAAAGAATATTGTTAACTTGAATTTTTATAGTTGAAAATGATATGTCTTAAAACCTACAAAACCAATTTCATTCACTTGGAATTGATATGTCCTGAAATCTTCAAACCACTTGCATGCACATGCTTGGGTAAGTGAAAAATAATAAATGCTAGAAATAGAAATTAATTAAAATAAGTTACCTCCTTTGTCCGAAATATGCATTGGAAGTCATATTAGTCTATAATATCATCGAATAAAATAAAATATGGGGTGAGGTTGAAGTCTTTTGTTGTTAGATATTTTTTGAATAGTTTACATGATATACCCCTTAGATAATGTACAACCAATGAAGATAATTGGGGTTACCTTAGCTAGGGGGGTTGGGTGTTGGCCCTTGAAAAATATTTTTAGAGAGTCTCTCTCTCTCTCTCTATATATATATATATATATATATATATATATATATATATATATAAAAATATTATATTAATATTATATTCTATAAGGTCATTGTATATTGACCATAAAAAATATCTTTATCCCTTTGAGATATATATATATATGGGCCTAGATAGGTGGTTTAATCCATACTATTATATGGGTGGTTTCATATCCCATGTTTTATGGGAATTATTATGGGTTATATTATTGGCCCATGGTTTTGGTATCCATTTTATTATAATACTACTTAAGAAATAACTTATTGGTGTACCTAAATAAATTTGCATGTGTTAGGGTAAAGAAAGAATTTGAAATATGTTATTATATTGTAAAACAATTAAGTTAATGCAATAATGAAGAAGATAAATATATTGGATTTTTTTCCAATTTGTTTTTCCTAGGTGAAATCTTGTGTATCGTGTAGTCTTGTGCGTTCGGCATTTTTTCCTATTATTTTTTTAGTTTAAATATTATATTAATATTACTTCTCTTGTTTTAATTTATTAGTCTATTTCTCTTCATTTATGTCATCTATTGATGTGCCCTCATATCCACTTGAATCTACAATATTGGGTCCTTAAATACTAAATATTAGGAAATGAAATTGGAACCCTATAATCATCTGGTGATGGGCCTCTAATTCCTCGATACTGAGTATGTTAGTAACATGTCATTTTATCCCATGAGGGTGTCACAAGTGGTAAGTGGTAAAAACTATGTGCAACCATATATAGGTAATTTTTATTTAAAACTTTGACATTGATATATTGGTAAATGTATGGGTGGTTATGTAAAATGGGGTCCTAATAATATGAGGAGATTATGCTAAATTCATAAAATAAGGGGGTATTTTCCTAATAATTTGGTTTCATGTGTTTTTAAAATATTATACATAGTGACTCCCTTGTGCTTTGTTCTTGGTATGAATCAAAATTCCCCATGGGTCCTTCATATCGTCAGTGATAAAGCATGGACACGAGAAATGTAGTATGATATATGCCCCCATTTTAAAATGTGGGGTGAATTTGTAAATCTCATAGCTCAAAAGAAAGAGATTAGTTGACATAGCATTACAATATATAAAATGATGTTTTCTAGTGGCATAGTGTGCAATATAGATTTTGGAAGTCATGCACTAAGTTATCCAAGGATGTCAAATGGTAACATAACAATATGAAACATGAAAAATGGTCAAAATAAGTTTCTAGTCCACAACATTATAATATATAAAATGATGTCTTCTAGTGACATAGTGTATAAAGATATAAATTTTGGAAGTCATGCACTAAGGATGTTTTCCCCGAAATCGCTTCATGTTTACCTAAGATATATGTCAAATGCTAACATAACTACATGAAACATTAAAAATAGTAGAAATAAATTGTTAGTCCACAAGGTATGGCACTGAAACTCATAGATAGTAGGGCCTTGCACCTTATAGATGCCTAAATTTGATTATAAGTAATTGACAATGTTAATTATTGACACATCTTATACCAGATGATTTGCGCTCAAATACATGGTGCTTATTTGATATTCCTCTAAGCCATTTATCTAAATATGAGATTGACCCTCTGTATTTCCAATTCAAATGCTCAATGTTTTTTATGCCACCCTCAAACTATCTCCAACTTAGGATAATTGCCCTTGATTTATGAGGTAGGTTTGTACTACGAAGATAAGTTCATCACCATAAACCTATCCAACTAGAGTGACCACGTCATGTGCCAAATAATGGCTAATTTATAAATTTTGAAATATTTTTTTGGGTCTTCCTACACATTTCATAAGGTCAGCTAAAGGAAATTATCAAAAGGTTTTTCTATAAGTACAAATCAAAAGTTATTTATTATTCTTAACTTGGCACTATTTAATGAGCACTTACACACTATTGTATTATTCTCAAATTCAAGATCATTTACAAGGAATGACTATAATTCAAATCCAAAGCATCTCAAAGTAAGACAAGAGCTATCATTGTCAAGTATCAAAGCCATATCTCTAGTTACATACATATAGTCAAAGATATAAATTTCATAATCACTTTAGGTAGGAGAACTACATGGGCTTGGTTTCCCTCTACAAGGTATTTGGATATATATATGGATTGTTCAATTATTAAGAGGGTAATTGGAGTTAGCTCATATCATTACACTCCCCCTCTTTTTTTTATAGGTTTATAGCTCTCGCAAAGATCCTTAGGGTTTCAAAATAAAGAACAGAAAAATAATGATATATGTGTGGCACAAATAGAATCAAAATATCTCAACCCATTCAATAGACACATGCACATCTGACGTAACAACCATATTTTCATCACAGTCAATGTGGAAAAGTTCATAGTCAAAAGATGTGACCAACCTACGTTATTGTCCAAATATTATAGCCCTAGAAGTGCAAATTCTACTGCTCATCAGGGACAATCACAATTTTATCCTCTATTGTTCACTCTATCAAACATCATAAACAATCAACAGAAAGTCAAATTTAATATAATTATATTTCTTCTTGGTGTTTTCTAAAAACAATAGTTTTTCATGTTTAATAAGTTAAAAAATAAAAATGATTAAGAATTGTATATCTTTAGCATTCTGATCTCTATCAAGTTTTACACTTATTAGACAAATATTTCTATTGTTAAATAAAAAATAGGGTATAACATATTGGTGATTTTATATTTTTTTTAGCATTATTTTTCTAATTTTTGTCTTAAGGTTTTAAAGTATTTTTTATTTCTATAAAAAAGTACTTTTTTATTGATTCCAATTTTCAATTTCACTTTAATTTTCTTTCTTTTCTTACTTTCTTAGAAACTATGTTGTAGCAATTTTAAAACTCGAAGGAGATATCGTTCTAGGCAAAACAGTCTTCAACTTTACCTAAGCCATGGTGTGAGGGGTACTGCTCCAATAATCAAGCCATTAAATAACACTATACATGTCTTTTAGTTTTCACACGCTTCAGAATATATCGTAAATGCATAGGTTTTACTTTTTAACCATAGGCAATATTCAACGATTTATTCTTATAGTGCATCGATAAACAATTAACCTTGAGAAATTACTCTCAACACACCCTAGAGACAAAATAGTGCAATTACAAGATAATAAAATTCTCTATAGTTAATATCCCTCGAGGTTTGTTCACTATTTACAACTGAAATCATTATATCTGAACTTCAACATTACATTCAATATTACTTTCCAAAATATCATTTAAATTCATTATATTAATATTAATCAAATTTAAATATCATAAAAACACTGAAATGAATAATGTGCAATCTCAAACCTTGCTCAAGTCACAATTATAATAATAATTGTAAAATGCAAGAACGTTAAGATATATTTTTATAAAATCAATTATGACCTCGACAGAAGAATAATTGCACATTTAAAATATTATAATACATACTATGCATAAAACTAATACATAACAAATAGATTAGATTATACTTCCAACTTCGTAAGGGTTTAGGGTAATGCTAAAATGAGGTTGGAACAAAATAATTTCAATAAAATAACTGATTCAAATGAGTATTATAATTACGCTTCACACTTTTTCATGCTAAACGAAATTGGAAAAGGGGAAAAAAAATGTTTATACCTACTTGTTGACATTGATTTTTTAGTTTGTGTCAATGGTGAAGCATTGATTTGTATTTAACATCTGTATATTTAATTATAGTGAGGAATTATATATTTTTGTTTTACAATTATATATATCAAAAATATATAAATATTATTTTATATAATATATAAATGTTATGAATGGTAATGATCTCATAATTGTTGAGTTTTTCATATAATTTTTGTTAATTTTTTTTGTTTAACATAATATCAAATTCGTCATTGTCAGTTGGATATAAATTGTTGTCTATTTTTATTATTTATGTAAATTTAAATAATCTCTTCGAATAAATTAACATGCATATTTTTATAAATATAATGTAATTGATCTTTTTTAATTAATTAGAATGGGTAGTAGAATTTGAAGAAGTAATTTTATTTTTGTTCTGAATTTTTTTATTATGCATATTAAATAATTGGTTGTGAGTTTCTTGTTTTCTATTTTTTCTTTAATAATGTTTTATTTTATATATTTAAAAATATTTAATTGGTATTATTGTAAGGTTTGAATAAAAAATATTACAATTTTTTAAAATTAAGTATTTACATTTTAGAAAAAATAAGCATTCAAATTACGTAAATTTATGTAACAAGAATTAACAGTCATAATAATTAGCAAAATTTTAATTCCAAAATAAAAAAAATTAAATAACAATAAATATTTTTAGCCAAAACAAAATCCTCTTGAAATTCGGATGTATACTAACTAAAAGCTAATGGGAGATTGATTAGATCAATAAACAAAGACCAAATGTGGTTGTGAAGATCCCAACAAAACAACTCACAAAAACCAATTGGAAGGATGAAAGAGACCATCCATGACTTATCAAAGTGATAATAAATATTATATTCTATCGCCCCTTTTGAGGATTTTAACTCTGCCATTTAATTCCCAAATAGAGCCCCTAAATGTGGGTCTCCCTCTACCCTTCCTGCCAATTCACAAAAATGTAAAATCAAATATGCATTGGCTAACGTATAATGAAACTCGTGATGGATTTGAAGAAAATTGCTTTCACAATCTAATTGTTACACACAGGAAACAAAGGTGAAACAACTCACACTTTGTAATCTATTGAAAGTGCATAGGGGTTTTCAGAGTCTATTGAAATCCTTGACTAAAATAGAATGTGGTTATGCTTGAGTTGATATAGATAAGATATAAGGAATGGTGATGGTGTTGCTCTTGGGCTGAGTTAAAGAAAAGAAAAGAATAAAACTTGATATGGCAACAACGTGAATGCTATTGGATGAAAAGGCTACTTTGAGAGGTTCGAACCCTGGATGTGGTGATAACAAGGATTATGTGAAGGCAATAAAGAAGGTGAAGATTAATGGTTTGCATGTTCATCCAATAGAATATGTTAGGTTTACAGCAAGTCATTTGTTCAAATCATGGGAGAAGCATTTTAAGTGCCAAACCTATGGCTCAATTAGCACCTTCTTATGCCTCGCTACTTCAGAAAAGAGTAATACTAATAATAATAATCTTGTCATTATGTTTGGAGGTTTTGAGGAGGATGACAGGTTTAGGGGGTTGCATAATATTTATCCTTATAGCAGCTATCCATTACAAAGCTTCCATAAAGAAGCAAAATCCTTCATTTATGATGGATAATTTACTGAAACATATAGATTCAACCCATAAATCCATCCAACATTCCACCCCTAATTATCCAAAATATTTTTCTCCATTTTCATTATGCCAGTATACAAGTCCTTAAATTTATAAGCCACTTTACATGATAGCAAGTCACTCCTTACATCTATTCTTGGAAGATGGAATCCTTTTCCTTTTCTAAAATTTTCCTTTTTTTGTCTATGCTAAGACCAAATTAAAAAAAAAAAAAAAATAGTTGGCCAAAAAATATTCAAAGTTAATTTTTTGAAACCTTGCAACTACAGTAAAAACAAATCAAATAGTATGTTTTATGATGTACCTTCATCGACAGGGATTTCAATTTTTTTCCTCATCTGTAGGAGCACATCCTTAACAAAAAAAAAAATTAGAGTGCATTTCCTAGTATTGATGCAATACTTTCAAATTATCCTCCACCACTACCAAAGCACATCCTCAACAAGTTAGTGCCAAGGCTACATATAGGTAGTATCATGTTTCTTGTCGTAGGGGATCATATTTTTCCAAGATTGCGATATATGGTAAGTTCATTCTTAAGTAATGTAAATTGGATGTGTTTCTTTTCTCATTCTTGCTCTTTAACTCCATTTTATTGTGTACATTTAGTTTTGATTGCGTAGTGAGAAAAACAATAAGGGGAAATTGCTGACTTATTCTCAATTTTAGAGCTCTGCACAGTGCTTGTTGCGTCTACCTCAATGCTTGCTGCATCTAGCTCACTAGTTATTCAATAAATAAAAAATTGGGATGAATATGCAAATAATTCAATAGTAATCAAATAAAAAATAACTACTATTAGTTCTGTTATTGAATCTCACTTCTCCATGCTTGCTCATTAATTTGAAACCTCATGAACAAAATTACCGACTTAAGCCTAGGAAGTGGCAGTGCAAAAGTGGGTTAACGACCAAATGCCATGTTGTAAGCAACTTATTGTAGTGGGGGGCTGCCACTTGGGGAGGAGAATCAATTTACATTAATGACATGAAAATTGCACCACTAAACATCATTGAAACCTCAAAACCACCACTGGAGAACACAAAAAAAAACTACGCTACCAAACTGCTCTACACCACTACTTCTCCCAAACCGCCACCATTCAAAACTAGGTTGTTTACAATGGAATATGCCATTTTGACTCTTTGTGAGATGAATTTGCAAGGTCTTACCTACCATATAAGCCTCCAACTTAATAAAAAAATGAGTTACTTTGAATTAAGCTTCACGATATATAGTAATAATGTTTAATTATTAAATGGAATATAATGTTCAATCCTATAGGATGAGAACAAAGATGTTAAAAATTTAATAAATTGTATAATAAAAAGAACTTCAGAATTTATGGTAAAAGTGCTTTGTGGTAGAATGCTAGTTAGAGAATAAGTGATGCTTTATTTTTCTTAAATGACCTCTTTATAAATAATTTTGAATTAAAATTTTGTAATAGTGGTGTGTATGCTGACTTCCAGTGGTCAGAAATAGAGAAAGTGGAAAGGGACAAGCATGTCCCTCAAGTTAAAGTGAAAGTGGGAGAAAACTACCAAGATTATTGAATTCAGTCTAAAGAGTGGAATCTAAGTATAAAATATTAGCTATATGATGTTTTAAGGATGCACAAAAGGTGGTTTTAGGTTTTGGAATTGCTTGAGTTGAAAAAAATTAGGCACATATGGAAACATTTTCAAAAATAACAAAAATTAACATACAATAAAGGTTGTGGATCATTTTAGGTTACTATATTTATCCCCACTTTTAGGTGTGTACTTAACCATAAAAAAAGTGGCCTAAGCATGCACTTCAAAGTAAAATATAAAAAATATATAAAAAAGGATATTGTTAACCTGGATTTTTGGATTTAGAAATGATGTCTTGAAACCTATAAAACCACTTTCATGCACTTTGAAATGATATGTCTTGAAATCTACAAAACCACTTTCATGCACATACTTGGGTAAGTGAAAAATAATAAATGCCAGAGATGGAAATTAATTGAAACAAGATACCTCCCTTGTCCCAAATATGTAATGGAAGTCTTATTGATCTATCATACCATCGAAGAAATTAAAATATGGGGTGAGGTTGGAGCTTGTTATTTTTGGATATTTGCTAAATACTTTACATGATTTACACCCCTCAGGTACTTTACAACCGATGATGACGATTGGGGCACCCTTGCGAGGGTTTGGTAGTTGGCCCCTAAAAAATATTTTTAGGACTCCTATATATATTTTTAGGCCTTGTAATCATTTAAAAATGACACTTGAGTGCTAAGAGTATTACTTGAGACCACTAATTATTAGATTAGCCCTAGACCTATCTTAGGGCCTATTTAGACACTTATCCAACCTTCATATGGGCCACATGTATCTCTAAACATCCATAAAGCAATCTCAAACCCTCATTTTAGCATCCTGACCCCTAGTGCCTACTACGCCCCTAACCTATTGCATGTATTAGGATAGGAATAGCTAACTTGTGGCTTACTTATACCTCTTTTAATGAATTCATTTGGTTATTAGGTCAGCCTATGGAGTAACCATGACCTAGATAGACTATATATAGGAGGTAGTGGGTAATTGTTTATCATCATATTGTGAATTCTACTCTTATTGAAACTTGTGGAGGTTGCCCCCTCAAAGTGGATTTTCTATTATCATATATTATAATATATTTAAATCATATTTGGATCTATTTCTACTATTCTACTTTATTGTTGAAGTAATTTCATTACAAGTGGTATCAGAGCTGTGATTTGGGCAATCTTGTGGGTGAAACCCTAAATTTTTTAATTTGGATATATATAAAAAATGGTTTCAAATTTCTCTTAAATTTTTTTACTAGAGGTGAAAAATAATTAAATTAAGCTTCCATTAAAATTTAAGCTCATTTGGATCTGTTTTACAAAAGTTATTTCCATTTTAGGGTTTTTCATAAAATTGCTCTATAGTGCGTAATTAAAAGAATATTTCTAAGTTATTTAGATTTTTGGAAAGTTTAGAAAAAATTGGCTAGGGTATGTTCTTTGTATGTTTTTATTTGAGGCCGACATAAGTCCAAAATCACTTGGTCAAAGTTGGGTCAAAAATGCCAATCAGGGTCAACATCGTAAAGCCCTTTTATGGCAGGTCCATAAACTGGGGCTGAGGAAAGGGCGTTGGAACTCCAGGTTAAAATCCTAACAAGGAAGAGATGGATTCATAAGGGGGGTGTACTAGATCCTTTGTATCAGGGTTCTCTGACATAGATCACAAAGTGAGCCAGCGTGACTATAGTGTGCAAGGCATTCAAAGTGAGGTGCAAGGCATACAATCTAATATGAAATCCATACAAGATAGTTTGGTAGATATAATGATGGATTTGAAAAATAATCATTCAAATCATCCAATTATTTCTATTTCATAACCCCACCAGGGTGGTTCTCTCAACCAGTCTACTTCAAATCCAACTACATTACCACATATGAATGTGTTACCAAAGGTGGATATGCACAAATTTGATGGAAAATATCCACTCAATTGGATCAACCAAATGGAGATTTTTTTTGATCTACATCAGATTCCAGGTGGATAGAAGGTTACCATGACATCCTTGTATCTTGAACCTGATCAATTCATTTGGTATCGATGGTTGTGTTCTCAAAAGAAAAAGATGACTCTCAGTGTCACCTAGTCAATTTTTATAGAGGAGCTACAATTACACTATGGAAATAGTGTGATAGAGAATTACTTTAGCCAATTGGTAAAATTGTGATAGATTGGCTCCATCAAGGATTATATTCATCATTTTTAGATCCTATCCTTACATGTGGAGACAATTTTTGAGGAGAACTTGAATGACCTATTTTTGGGTGGACTCAAGGACCACAATCAACATGAGGTATGCAAGTTTAATCCACTTAAGAATTTTGATTCTATTATCATGGCATGCAGATTTGAGGAAAAATTCATAGCCAACCAGAAGCAACCATTCACTCACTTCAAATATCATAGCATATTGACACCAACATTTCCTCCACCTACTAGATTGACCCCTCAGTAAATTGAAGAGAAGTGTGCAAAAGGATTATGTTTTGATTGTGACATCAAGTGGAGCAAAGGACATAGATGTGTTGAGAAGAAGTTATTCTACATTAAGGGATCCAATGAAGATGAAGAAGAAGATGATGCCTCCAATGATGATGAGGAAGAGATAGAGGAGGTACCTAAAGATTTCCAACCTACAATCTCTTATCATGCACTTGCAGGTATTATCACTCCACAAACTCTTAAGGTGGTGGGTTTCCTCAAGAAATAGAAGGTGACAGTGTTGATTGATTTAGGGAGCACACATAACTTCATCAACCATAAGTTGGCCACTTGATTTAACTATTTCATCTACCTAACACCAAAATTTTAGGTCATGATTGTAGATGGTGGTACAATTATTTGTTTAGGCAAATTCCATGGTATTAAGCTTGATATGGGTGAGTACAATCTTGATTCTCCTATGTTTTCTATTCCCATGGGTAGCACAAACATTATTTTGGGAGTCCAATGGCTCACAACCTTGGGTACCCTTGAGATGAAATTCTAGGAACTATTCATGCACTTTCATTCTGAGGGTAAGAAAATTGAACTACATGGATTACAGGAAAAATCTCCACAATTGATTAGTTCACATCAGATGACCAAGATGCTAAAAAAGGGGGCAGATGGAATTATTGCATGATTATGTTCCATAGAAGTTCAACCCACACAGGCATCTATACATCCTGATCTACATATCATTCTTGATGACCACCCATCTATTTTTAGGGCCATGCCAAAAGGACGACCACTAAAAATAGAACATGATCATGCCATTCAACTACTTCTAGGGAGTCAACCACCAAATATCAGACCATATAGATATCCATATGCATAGAAGAGTAAAATTGAAAAGATGGTCCATGAAATGCTGGAGGCAGGGATCATCAAGCACAGCCAAAGTGCATATTCATCACTAGTGGTCATGGTGTGGAAGAAGGATGACACATGGAAGATGTGCCCAAATTATAGGGAAGTCAACAAGTACAAAATCAAAGATAAGTTTCCTACTCTAGTAATTGATGATTTACTTGATGAGTTGCATGGTGCTAATTATTTCACAAAATTGGATCTTCGCTCGAGGTACCATCAAATTAGAATCAAGGATGAAGATGTTCATAAAATTGCTTTTAGAATGCATGAGGTCCATTATGAGTTTTTGGTAATGCCCTTTGGTCTTACAAATGCACCATCTACTTTTCAAAGATTTATGAACACTATTTTTAGGCTTTTTTTAAGGAAGTTTTTGCTGGTTTTCTTTGACGACACATTGATTTATAGTCAGACATGGGAAGCACATATACAATATATGAAATAAGTGTTGATAGTTTTGGAGAAGCATCAACTTTATGCAAAGCCATCCAAATGTGATTTTGGAGTATAGGAGGTAGAGTACCTAGGTCACATTATTTCCCATGAAGGTGTCAAAGTTGATCCCCAGAAGATCAAAGCTATGATGGAATGGCCCATGCCAAAAACTCTCAAAAACCTCTGAGGGTTCCTAGGACTAACATGTTACTACTAAAGATTTGTGAAAGGTTATGGCAGCATAGTGGCTCTACTCACTACATTTCTAAAGAAGGATACCTTCCATTGGAATGATGCTACCACCAATGCATTTGAGAAACTAAAAGTAGCTATGTGCACCACTCTAGTTTTGGCTACTCCAGACTCCTTAAAGACATTCACTGTTGAATGTGATGCTTTTGGATCTAGGTTGGGAGCATTAATAATGTAGGAAGGAAGACCCATTGCATTTAAGAGTCATCAATTCAAATGTAAGAATCTCCAAAAATCTATCTATGAGAAAGAAATGATGGCTATTCTTCATGCAGTTAAACAATAAAGGCCCTATCTGATGGGTAGACACTTTAAGGTGAAAACAGATCATGATAGTCTCAAATAATTTTTTGAGCAAAGATTATCATCTGAGGAACAATAAAAGTGGGGAACCAAAATGTTGGGTTATGATTTTGAAATCATCTACAAGAAGGGTAAAGATAATGTAGTAGTAGATGCACTATCTAGATTGGATACATCCAGAGAAGCATTACTTTGTGCAATGTCCATGTTGCAAGAAGATTGGGTGGATGAAGCTAGGTTAGAATGGGAGCAAGACAAGGATACATAGGTTCTGATTTAGAATCTCTAGCAAGGTACTTTAGCCTCTAACAAATTTGAATGGAAAGGTAATGTCATATGGTATAAGGGCAGGTTATACTTGTGCAAAGATTCAGAGATTAAGCGTAAAATTCTTGTGAAGTTACATGCATCTCCAATTGGGGGACACTCAAGATTCTTGAGAAATTATCATAGAATTAAGAAAGAATTATTTTGGGAAGGACTCAAGGGATATATATAAAATTTTGTGGCAAAATGCTTGATATGCCAATAGAATAAAGGTGAGACAGTTAAGACCCTAGGTCTGTTACAACCGTTAGCAATTCCTAGTCAAAGGTGGGAGGAGGTTTCCATGGATTTCATCGTAGGGTTGCCTTGTTCTGAAGGTAAGAATGTTATCTTGGTCATTATGGACATGCTTACAAATATGCCCTTTTTTGTGCTATCTCACACCCATTTTTAGCAAGTATAGTAGCAACTATTTTTTTGGAGGCAATTTTAAAATTACATGGAACCCCAAAAATAATTGTAAGTGATCATGATCCTATTTTCACTAGTAATTTTTGGACTGAACTATTTTCCTATTTGGGTACTCAGCTAGCTCATAACTCATCTTACAACCCCCAATCTGACGGACAAACAGAAGTGGTTAACAAATGTTTAGAGGGGTGTCTCCGTTGTTTTGTATTAGATAAATAGGAACATTGGGTTAAATGGATACCACTTGCAGAATGGTGGTATAACACATCTTTCCATACCTCTTCTAAAATGTCTGCATTTCTAGCACTATATGGTTACCATCCACCTTCCATCACTTCTTCATTAAAGGTGCAAACCAAGGTTTGAGATGTGGAGGAGCACATTCAACATCAACAAGATGTTTTGGCTAGTTTGAGAGAGAATTTAGCCTTGGCACAAAACATGATGAAGAAACAAGTAGATCAACACCATAGTGAGTAAAATTTTGAGGTGGGTGACTGGGTATTTGTACATTTACAGCCTTACAAGTAGATGTCCTTAAAGCAATAGAAAAAGGACAACAAACTTGCTCCTAAATATTATGGCCCTTATCAGGTTCTACAAAAAATTAGAAGTGTGGCTTACAAGCTCGAGTTACCTCATTCATATCGCATACACCCAACATTTCATGTTTCCTATTTGAAGAAGGTCATTGGATAGAAAGTTTCAGCCCAGACATAGCTCCCAGAACTAGATGAAGAAGGATGAGTCATTTTGGAACCAGAGAAGATCCTCCAAACATGTACTAAGAGGTTGAAAACCAGAGAGATTAGGGAATATATGATCAAGTGGAAGAACCTGAGTAGTGAAGATGCAACTTGGGAAGGTGAAGATTTTCTGCAACAACATCCATAGTTGTTCAACATTGAGGACAATGTTGGTTTGAAGGGGAAGGGCATGCTACGCCCCTAAGCTATCACATGTATTAGGATAGGAATAGCTGACTTGTGGCTTACTTATCCCTCTTTGAATGAATTCATTTGGTTAGTAGGTTGGCCTATGGAGTAACCATGGCCTAGATAGACTATATATATGAGTTAGTGGGTAATTGTTTATCATCATATTGTGAATTATACTCTCATTAAAACTTGTGGAGGTTTCCCCCTCTAAGTGGCTTGTCTATTATCATATATTCTGATATATTTCAGTCATATTTGGATCTATTTATGCTATTCTACTTTATTTTTGAAGTAATTTCATTATAGTGCCTCAGTTTCTACCACCTAAACACTAGTGCCATAATTTAGATAGTAGCACCAATGACGTTAGTGTCGCAGTTTGGGTGCTATTATCCTTTTCCCACCTTTGGCTACCAATGGATATCTTTCCAAATCAATAACAACCTAGGGTCAACCTAGACCTCTTTTAAGATTGGCATAATCACTATAACAATATATATACATGACTTTTAACCCATTTTTCACTAGATGAAAATTAGATGTAAATAGCACAAATTAACCCTAAACAAGTTGTGCATAATTAAGGTTGTTAATCCCTACTTTTCCCTACTTCTATATATGTCCATCTAAAACATTTTCAATCTCATATTACTTAGATTTTCAATCTTAAACACACTCAATTCACTCAAGCCAACATTCATACTAGCTTCACTTGCACTTGTACCAACACTTAGGTGGGTAGAACTACATAGGGCTTGATCCCTCCACGGAGTATAGGTATGTAGGAAACTCTCATCACAATGAGGTATTGAGGATGTCTAGTCTACCCCACTAAAATCACACTTTGTTACTTGTGCCAATCTAATGCCCTAACAACATGGAACTCTAGGGTTTACATATAAAATCAATCAAAATACGTCACCGACAGGGAGCCATAACTCATGTGCATAAGAATAAGCTTGGAAAACTCAGACATAGGTGCACCCAAAAGCTTAGAACGATTCTACATAGAGGAAACTAGTGCTAAAAGGAGGAAACTAATGCCATTAACATTACTATCTAGTTAGGGCACTAATGTCTAGTAAGGGTTTTGACACTTGGATCTTGTTCACAACACTCATATCCGCACACGTCCCAGTTTGTAGCCTCCAGATCTTCCATCTCAATCAATTTCTAGTTATTACAAGTTTATATCATTTATTATTATTTTTAGAAAGGTTAAACTAGGCTAATTCTATTACAAATCAATGTTTATATTTATTACATATTTCTATCTTGATTTACTATACTCAGCCCCTTTAAAAACCTAGGGCTTAAACTCCATAACCTTAAGAAGTTGAATCATATGGTGAACCCAACTTACTTCGAATACTACTAAAACTCCATTATATGCTCTTAGGGTTTGTATCCTTTTATTTTTTATGTTCAGATATTAGTTCTAAAATCTCAGATTTGTTTCTATATTTCATTCTTGCAATCTTTCATACATTAAATTTATTTAAAGGTTCCTAATATATAACTGTTTGTTTTCCTACTTCCCAACCTACAATGGTAGAATTTAAAAATCGATTTGATGAAACTGATAAGAGACAATTACAATATTTCATTTCTAAACATTTAGATATTCAAGATGACCTTATCAATATTATCCATAAAGAACTTCAAAATTTAAATAATGGTCAATATTCTACTCCCCCAGATAACAATATTATTACAACTACTTTGGGGGAAACTTAGCTTAGACAATAACCTATTTTAACTCAACAACCTTCAATAATGGAAACACCTCCTATGGCTAGTTCCTCCTCTCTAAATGTATAATCCCTTATGCATGATATTCATTCTCTACAATCTAAGGTGTTACATATTAAATAGAGTGCTATTAGGCCATCACATGCCTTGGATTCTCATGTTCTTTTACATACACCTTTGGCACAACACACAACGATAACTCCTTTTCCATATGGATTTATGGCACATAAGCTTAGTTTTCATGGTGGTTAGGGTGACTTAGAGCACCATCTACAAGTTTTCCATTTAACATGTTTGGACCATGTGTCCAATGATTGGCTCCTTACTAAGTGTTCCCACATAGCCTAAAGGACTATGCCTTATTATGGTTCTATGATCTTCCAAATCAGTCCATCACCGCATTTGATCCATTGGCATAAATATTTTTGGCACACTTTTCAATCAATATCAATGATAAGATATCATATGCTCAAGTGGCATAACTTAAGCAAAAATCTAGTGAGCCTATTGTAAAATGTGTTTTGTGATACAAAAATATATTGGCAAAGATTACTAGCCCCATGGTAGATAGAGAACTCTAAGACATATTCAAACAAAGTTTATTACCAACATTTCATGAAGATATCTTATTTAAGAAGTTTCCAACATACACATATTTATGCCACACAATGAAATAAAGGGAAGCCAAAATTCTCTCTATGGAAAAATTAAAATATACAAGTGGATTAGATTCAACTACTAAGGGTTCTAATAAGCCTCCATACAAATTAAGGGCCACTAAAAACAAGAGTGATTAAAAGGACACAGTTAATGCAGCTTCAGAGCGACCTCCTCACTTGGTTTTATCAGCTCCTCCATGGAGAGTTTTTACAAATCTTCTAGAATCACCAACACATGTTTTACATCATGTCTTGGAATGTAATGTCATATCTCTCCTTCCCATCAAAGAGGTTGATACGATAATTCCTCTTTGAAATAACTATGAGTCCAATGTATTATGTGACTATCACAGGGAACCAAGCCATAATATAAATAGATGTATCAGCTTGAAACATAAGATACATGATTTCATAGAGGCTAACATCATTGATGTGGGCACACCCATAGAGGCACTTCAAGTTCAACCAAAAAAAGCTAAGGCATTGAAAATATTTTTGGATTTGTTTCCAAAACATAAAGCTAATGAGACAAGAGGCACTTCAAGTGTTCACTATATGTATTAGGCACATCCACCACCGACATCCTACCACACTAATATAAAGGATACACACCTCCTACACAGTATCACTGGTGTGTATCATACTATAGTACCAGCTAGACCACTCATCACTTTCTTAGAGTAGGAGAGTGTTGATGATGATTTAGATTTATATGCTCTCTTTGTATGAGCCTACATTTATCATCATCTTATTTAAAGTGTTATGTTTAATAATGGGTCAAGTATTAACATGTGCACTATCACACTTCTATGGAATTTGGGTTATTTAGAGAAATATAATTTTCTAATCAACACCATTATTTATGGTTTTAGTGGCCATGTTCAGAGATCCATTAGGGAGATTGTACTTTCACTATAGGTTGGACCAACACATGTGGCCACTAGATTCTTTATATCACCTAGTGCAGACACATTTGACATGTTATTGGTAGGCCATGGATATAATAGCCTTGAGCCATTCCATCCATTGTGCATATATGCCTTAAGTATATACATTTTAATCAGGTGGTTATAATTGAGGATCTTTCATATGAGTATCATTTAACTATCCCATATCAAATTATACCATAGCTACCAATTATAGTTCTGAGCATACTTTCCATTAGTACACTATAGATTTCAATTGAACCACCAGTGTAGGTGAGGTCTAATCCTATAGTTTTACCGCATACACATACTCTCCCATAGAGATCCTTATTAGAGAGATTCATGCATTAAAGATATGTTGTAGATTCTAGAGAGCCTCTCTTTACCCCTTTCATTCCGAGATCATTTTCATTGAGTTCCCAAGATTCTCAACACAAGGCACCCATGCCAACTATAGTATCTTCTACCATATAGGCCCCTAAGACCCCTACGATTCACAGGGCACCCTAGTTAACTTCATAGATTCCTAACACCACTTCACAAGCAATGCCATCTATAGATCACTCAATACAATAGATTATGGGATCTCAATTACCTTTTCACACAACACACATAATTATTTCCCTTTATTTGACACATGTCACATTAATAGTGAGTTTCCCATGAGACTCATTGGTTAGTTTATTCCTCTCTACTTGTACATAATTCCTCTTACCTTGTTCCTTCTATATAGTTTCATTTTCATGTTGTTTGTACATAGTTTATATCAAGAAAATATAAAAATAATATAAGATGTCAAAACTTAAAAACATTCAAGTATTTACTCAGAACATATAAATTATAGATTATATGTATCTTCATGTTTACACTTATTATATTTTCTAGGCACTACATATGCTAACTATCTTACTATAGTCAATTTTTATCATACATACATGCTTCACTTGTTCTTGTCAAGTGATTGCAAATACTTATAGGACCTAGGTACACCACACAAATCTAAATTTGATACTATCTACCCACTAGGAACATATACATAGATACACAAGTTATTCATTTGATACATTTGCGCATTTGGGGGCATCCTATACATAGTTATGATTACCAGGTTACATCTTTCTAAACTCTACGTCACAAATTTAGCATTTTTATATCTTGATATTGATCATCCTACACTACTCAAATTTTTTGTTGACTATTACTACTCTAGACTCATTTTATGTACATCTTCACACTTATACATATATGTACCACATGTTCATTCATACTTTCATTTATAACTCTCCTAGTTTAAACTTGATTGTCTCTATTGCTTTTACAGATATTCAAGGGCATTTAAATATGCCATTGCTTTACGACTCTATACCATTTACTATAATTGTATGTATGCTTTGGACATGTGCCCATGTCTTTGTGTTGGACTTATTGATTGTGTATGAAGACATTTGAACATGCCCTTTCGTGTGGATTTAAGCCAACTTATTTATTCTTTGTGTGTGTGGACATTTCAACATGTCCTTGTATGTTTTGCATTCTCTAAATATAATAGTGGAGGTGTATTATTGTTCAAATAGAGTAGTGTTGTCCATATATTTTTAGAAATATCTATTTCATATTGTTACATAATATGTTAATGTACTACAATATTTTCTCAAGTAAGATTAGAGAATTTACTAAGATTGATAGGTGTCACCTAGACATTTTGCATAGTTAGGCTGAATTTTTACATAGATTATAATAATGGGGGCATGTGCACATCACATATATACATAAATAAAAAACTATTACTCATAATTTAAATTTTTTACTTAGAAATTTTGACTCAGTATGCTTGGTTACTAAATTGGGGGCATGTGTGTGACACATGGTCTCATATCTTAGTTTTTGCACTAGATTATAAAGAATGAATGGTAATTTATGTCCCTATCTATGTTGTATACAATATATCCAATTAAAAATAATATATAAAATAATTTTTTTAATAGGTATCTCACCATTTTTGCACTGAAATGAATCATATAGCCATATATAGTGGTTGATTTAAATTTTGCACTAGTTATTACACCAATACCTAGTATATTGAGTTGTGTTGAAACAAATTTAAATAGTGTTTTGAATTTTATGAACATATATACCCAATAAATATTTGAATTCAAGCATAACTTGGTTCTTCATGCTATAGTGATTTAGTCAGATTTAACACATGAACTCCACATTAAGAGTGCATCTCCATAGGCATCACTCAAAGTCTTTTTAAATTCTCTAGATAAGAAAATAATAATTTTAGAGACTGTATCCTCTCTCTACGTCGGTTGATTAACATTTGACCGTTGACATCTCAAATTATAAGCAAACATATGTGAGACATGTAAGCTCATGTATAACTTTATTCATTTTACTATAGTAATTTTATTTCATTGCACTACTATAATAAAAGGGGGGTAAATGTAGATTCCTAAATTTAGTCAAGCAAGACTAGTATTTTATCTTTTCATGACTTTTGTATCTATAATATTCTAATTCTAAATTAAGAATCTATTGATGCATCTTGTTTTTAGTCATGTCTTTCCTTTTGATCTTTCACATTGATGTTTTCATTGCATTATTCTTCCATTTCAATTCTTATCTGAGTCATAAGGATCCCTAGTCCTTCTTTGTATTTCATCCCACTATCTTCCTAAATACAAAGAAAACCAATCTATTTGTACCATCATGCTCTATGTGGTTACTTGAAAAGAGTGTGTTAGAATTAGCTACAAGATCTAATGAATCTAATAGAAAGCATGAACAAGAGATAAAATAACTCTATTCTCCACAAAATATCTATACATTCCACTCATCCATGGTGAAGCTCTTGAGAAGATAAGGAAGCCAATGGACTGGTTGAAATATCAAGAAAAGCGTGAAGTGGCCACTAGAGTCACTTTTGAAAGAGAGAAGGCACAAGATGAGTGTCTTGAAGAATTAAGATAAGAAAGAGAGGACAACCCAAAGAGGCATGAGGGATGAGATGTTTCCAAGTGAGCAACAAGACAAAGAGATAGAGAAGAGAGTTATCATTGTATATCCAAGATAATAACTGAAATGAATAAATAACTCAAATATGATGAGTTACTATGATATTCAATATTAATCTAATGTAGAATACATAAATAGACATTACTTATATAGATCAAGGTGTGCATGATAAAAATCAAGAAACTCACACAACTCATATATTTCAATTGATATCTAACTACAAGAATAGTGGAGTACAACTCCACACTAACAAGATATGTGTTCAACTTATATAAATGATCAACACAAGTTGACTACTAGTTAAGCAATCTTATCATATCTTATCGTGAATAGTGGAGTGCAACTCCACTATAACAAGATAGGTGTCCAAGTTGACTACTCACTAAGCAAGATTATCCTATCTGGTGAAAATTATTAATAAACATAATAAACTAATTACAATAAGTAATTAATGCACCAAAATAAATAATAAATACAAGTAAATGCAATAAATTAAATAAATTCACCAACACCCCCCATAAGCAAAGATTACGCAGGGCTATGCAGATAAGAGTCCTGACAATGTGTATCCATATTAGGTACTCTGTACAAATAGATGAGGAAAGGAGAAATCCTGAAGGAAAAAAACTCCTCAAAACGATGGTATAAGAAACCCCCCTGAAGAACTAATGTCCTGTACCCCCAAAAGAGATCACAAGTGAAGATACTTGCTCTCAATGAAAGGTTTGGTGAAAATATCTACAATTTACTCCTCTATAAGACAATATTGTAGATCACTGATCTCCACCTGAATCAGCTCCCTGATAAAGTGCATATGGATCTCTATGTGTTTGGTTCTCTGATGATGAACCTAGTTCTGTGAGATCTCAATAGTGCTCTAGCTATCATAGTAGATGACTGATGGCTTTTGAAATGGAACACCAAGCTTAGTGAGAATATTTTAAAGCTAAATATCCTTAGTAGTGGCATTAATAGTGCCATGATACTCAACCTCTGTAGATGAAAGAGCAATATCTTTTTGCTTCTTGCTCTGCTAATAAATGGGGCTAGATTTGAAGTGAAAGCTATAACCAAAAGTGGACTTATGATCATCATAATCATCAGCCCAATTAAAATCTATGTATCCCACCAAGTCTGAATCTTTACCTACTGTATAGTGAATCCCATATCTGATAGTGCCCTAAATGTAGTTCAAAATACACTTGGTGGCTCTCTAATGAAGCTCATGTGGTGTCTATATAAAGCGTGAAACCATGCCAACTACATATGAAATGTCAGGATGTGTATGAGTCAGATAGATGAGGCTACCTACAAGCTGGAAATATAATGTGGCATCAACCAAGGGAGTGGAACAATGAACCTCAAGTCTAACTCTAGATAAGAAAGGAGTCAGTGTAGGCCTACAATCAACCATGTGAAATCAATCTAACAAGTCCATGGCATACTTGTGTTGTGAAAGTTTAATCCCAAAAAAAGACTATGCTATCTAAATCCCAAGAAAATAGTGAAATAGGCCCATGTCTATCATAAAAAACTTGTCATAAAGTGTAGTCTGAACACTAATGATGATGGATGTTGTGCTCCCTGTAATAATGAGATCATCAACATAGAAAACTAAGTATAATAGTGAATCCTACTACATAGAATGTAGATATTTGGATCTAAGTGACATCTCAAGAACCCAACTGAGAGAAGAAATGTGTCCATCTTGGAATACCAAGCCCTAGAGGCTTATTTTAGACCATAGAGAGACTTTTTCAAGTGGCACACCAATTAATAATTTTGAATGAACCCCTATGGCTACTCCATATATATCTCCTCATGAAGATCTCCATGAATAAATACACTCTTCACATCCATCTGATGTACAACCCAACCATGAGCTACACCAATAGCTAGTATCAAGCGAATGGAATTCATCTTAGAAATAGGCACAAAGGTTTCTGTATAGTCAATGCCTTCCACTTGGGAAAAACTTTTGCCCACTAAGCATGCTTGATACTTATCAATATTTCCATCTGTTACAAATTTAGTTTGATATATCCACCTACATCATACTAATTTTCTTCTCTTAGGAAGAGGAATAAGATCCCAAGTGTTGTTCCTAATCAATGAGTCATACTCTTCTTCCATTGTTGAATCCCACTCAATTGTCCCCGTGGCTTCCTAAGAAATTTATGGATCAAAACTATGGCAATGTAGGAATGTGGAAGATCATGTTGTGATCGTGTTTTCCTTCTATTTGATGGATTCCTAACAAGAGGGTCTACATCCACCAAAGTCTGTCTAGCCCACAAAGGCATCAATGGGCAAGGATCTGGAGGAGGAAGAGGAACATGACCTGCTAAACCCTATTGGGGAGGTATTATCTCATCATATTTATGATTAGAAGAAGTAAGAGTATCATCGTCACTACTATCTGATTCTTCTAAGGAAGAAGAATGAGAAATGTTAGAAGATAATGTAGGTAATAAACCTGCTAAATAACTATGAATAAGTTTGAGGGCTTGTGTAGCCCTCCAAGCCTTCACTTTATCAAACTTATCCTTTGGATGTTTGCCTAAGGCACAACCATGACATACACCCCCTAAAAATTGAATCTATGGAAGTCTTGTAACCATCTCTTGCTGACTAAGCTATTATAAATAGTGGTAGTTCATATGACCAAACCACTCATGAAATAGCTTGCTCACTAAATTAGTGTGTGAGAGCAAAGCTGTAGAGGAAGATTGAGGCATAAAGTGAGATAATGAATAAAGCTGAGTATTATTATCAAATTTTCCCACTACAACTAAGGCATTATCCTCCAATTTTTTGATTGATACAGAATCAGGTGTGAACACAAATTTCCTACCAGTATCAAAGTGAGTGATTTGGTAGATAGAGAGAAGGTTAGTTGATAACTCTAGCACACATAGGACATTCTCAAATACACCACTATCAACATCAACTGTACCTTTTCCTATAACATCTACCTTAGAATCATCATCTATGAGAATATGAGGTAAGGAACTTGGTTCAAATCCAAAAAAATTATTCTTGATTAGAACCCATATGGTGTGAAGCACCTAAGTCAATTACCCATAACTTGAGAGAATTTGCCAGTGCAACTAGTTTCGTAACTTTCCCTTTCCTTGAATTTGAAGGAGTGAAAGAATCCTTTGATTGATTGATGTTATTATTTTTGAGAAGACCCTTAAGTTCATCAATCTCTTTCTTCCAAAAATCTTGTTTACTGTGGAACCCCTTTTTTCAATAAGGGCAAGGAGTGCTAGTCATTTTTTGTGAATCCCCTTTCTTATTAGTGGATTTATAATCTCCTTGTGAGGAAGATTGTTTCCCTTTATTCTTATCTTTCTGTGACTTATTTTGATTACTCTACTTCTTTTTACTTGAACCTGTATTTGATGTTGATGTTGAAACTTGGTTATGTTGAGGTTGGCTTATAATTAGAGATTGAGGTTTGGATGCCTTGATTAGACTCATAGCTATTAACTTTTCTTCTTCATCCATTAGAATCTCAAAGAATAACTCAAAGGTGGGCATTTGATATGTTGTTCCCAATGTGAACCTATGAGTCTGAAAGCTAGAGATAAAGGATGAATATTCAATACCTAATTTGTGTAAGGCATTGAAAATCAATTGAATATCCTTTTTATCAATTTTACATTCAGAAAGTTATGCTCTAAGATCTATGACTTTAGTGATGTAGTCTTGTATTGTAGCATAATTTTTAGGATCCAAAATAATGAGTTCGTTCTCAATTTGGTAACCACGAATCTCATCTATTTTTCTAAACAATGATGCTAATTTATCCCGAGCCTCTTTTGGAGTTGTACATTTGTCAAGATAGAAATTCAAATCTAAAAACATGTACGACTGAATGATTCCAATTACCTTAGTAGTTTCAAAGAGAAAGTGTTGTAACTCTTTTGCATGAGTAGGTGGAGTAAGAAGAGTTATTATGTAAGGCATATATCCTAGCATCATTAATGCATTCCAAACATTTTGTTTCTATGTGTTGTAGTTATATGATGTTAATAGTGGAAACTTAGGATTCCCCATGATGCCTTTGGAAATAAACCATCATAAAGCAAAAATCAAAGTGCAAACTAGACCACAAAACCTCCTTGAATTACTTGGTTTTATCCCACCTATCAAGTATTTGTTGAAACTTTATAATTAAGTGTAATTACAAGGTTGGATTATAGTTTTTCTAGTTTACAAAAAGCTCAATTAGGCCCTCTATTCTAAAAATACAAAAAATATGCACTTTATTATAAAAATTCTACAGCAATATGTTGTACTTGAAAAAATATTAACTTAAAAAAAAATAGGACCTCAATACGAGGTCGTATGTGAAAGTTATGAGCTTCTGAATTTGTAAAAATGAGGACAGGTAAGAGCTACTATAGAAAAATTTGAATTTTAGAAAAATCTAGAAAAAACTAAAAGTACAACAGTGAAGAGCATAAAATTTTAAGCTATTTCAAAGAAAATTGCTCAAAAATACCTCTCAATGTTCAAATCATGGGATCCCAAAGTTTCCCTTTTAAATTTTCCTGTTGATCCATGAGGCCTGCAAAAAAAAAAAATTGGGTCTGCACAGTTTGTACAGTCCGTACAGTCGTAGTTGGGAGCAAAAAAAAATTTGCCTTCCTAGTGACTGTGTCAAAATTGGATAAATTTTATATAGATATGTAGGTTTTAAAACCTTCCGAATGCAACCATGAGGTCCATTTTGCTCAAAAATGCTTCAATTTTCAAGTACTTAATGGATTTGGGTAGGGTGCTTCGGGATCAAACTCTTGCCAATTTTGCCTCCTATGCCCAATTTGGATAAAATTGTAGATGATTTTGACTATCTCGGGCACTTTGAACTCAATGGTGAGCTGAAAAATTCTCCACAAAGCTCCAATTTTTACCTATATACAAAATCAAAAAATTGATCCTATATCTAGATATTTTTCTCTTGAATATTTAGCAATCAATAGATTCAAGATAGCTCTGGTACCATGTTAGAATTAGCTACATGATCTAATGAATCTAATAGAAAGCATGAACAAGAGATAAAATAGTAATAGTAATAAACAATAACTGTATATCTAAGATAATAACTAAAATAAATAAATAACTCAAATATGATGATTTACTCTAATAATTCAATATTAATCTGATGTAGAATACATAAATAGCCATTAATTATATAGATCAAGGCGTGCATGATAAAGATAAGGGAACTCACACAACACATGTAGTTCAACTGATATTTGACCACAAGAATAGTGGAGTGCAACTCCACACTAACAAGATAGGTTTCTAACTTATGTAAATGATCAACACAAGTTGACTACTAATTAATCAATCTTATCCTATCTTACCATGAATAATGGAGTGAAACTCCATTGTAACAAGATATGTGTCCAAGTTGACTACTAGCTAAGCAAGTTTATCCTATCTGGTGTAAATTATTAATAAACATAATAAATTAATTAAAATAAGTAATTAGTCACCAAAATAAACGATAAATACAAGTAAATGCAATAAAGCAAATAAATACACCAACAGAGTGGTATTATCCCAACATATCTTTTGGTACTTTTTTTGAGGCATGTTTCATTTTGGTCTCTTTTTATGACTTTTTTTTTGAGTCAGTTTGGCACGCTAGTAAGTTTTGAAAGTCAAATTTGGGAGCCTTCTATTTAGAGGGTTTTAAGATACATTTTACATCTAGCACTTACCTATCTAAAAAGAGCACAAGAAATAAAACACATTACAAGTCCAATGCCTATATTTTATATCTAAAGTTTATATTGTACATCTAGATTGTATGATTGTACCAAAAGGAGGACCTAGACAAAGATCATTTAGATTCACATTATATAATGATCGTGTCACACACATAATATAGGGAGAACTACATCGACTTGAGGTCTTATTTTGGACTATGTGGGTAGTGATTAGTTACAGAGGGATTTTTGAAGCCAGCTCAGCTATTCCCCTAACTGTAAATCCCTTATTTTTCCATTTGATTTCTATTTGGTTTATTATGTAAGTCATTGCTAGGTTTTTTATAAGATAAAGAAGATAAAACATAGGTTTTAGTATATGATTGCATGTCCATGATAGGTTAAATCATATATACATGTGATCTCATGCAATCCACTAGTTTTCAGATTCATCAAAAAGTTGACAAAGACAATAATGCTCGATATAGAAAAAAACATGGGTCATGATAGTCCAAATCCAATGGCCTTGTATCATCGAATAAAAAATAGTCATATCAACATATATGAAGGTATCTCAGTCAGCTTGACACTCAATCACAATCACCTATAGTTTTGTATTTTTGAGATAACAAATAAGTACTCAGTTCTCTTATGTATTTTTGGGTCAAAATTCTAATTGCTTCCATGTTTGAAAATAGATGCATTTATGAATGTTAATCTTATATATCATCTATTTTACTCAATTTTATTTGATTGATTAAGGTTAAAATTTCCTTAACCCCAAATTTATCATAAAATACCTTCCATGCACCCACCTTGTCATCCTCTAGCCATTGTCTCTCATCACACCATAAATGGTCATCCATAGCTCTAGGTTTCCAAAAATATCAAATGACCAAATGACTTAACTCTTGGCCTATTTATACTTCCCAACTTAAATTTGGAATTTCCTCATTTTTACTTCCACATTTTATATTTTTATTATATCTTTATTTTCGTAGCTCTTTTTGATAAATCGAAAGAAGCCCTATGATTATAGCAAAGGAATTTTATAGTGTTAATAGTTTTTTTCTTCTAAAAATTCATATTTTTCAAGTCTCCCTATCAAGCCTCTGAATTGACACCTTCTATCAGTTGTATCACACACAACTTCATCTATACAATTAGCAAGGTAAGTGAAGGTATGCATTTATATTTATTTATTTACTTTCATTTCATACAACGTTTCCTGTTATGATTTTGTGTTGCTATCTATCTTTACCAAATTACCATCCCACATTACACTATTGCAATAGGTGATGAGATTTGGGTGGGACATATATATACATGATATTTTTCATATTTATCAATTTATGGAAAATTTATCTTGTAGGACTCTTCAGTGCATTAATCTCCCTGAGTTCATGTTCTAAGGAGTGCATTGAGAAAGGGATGGGGTCAACTCATGGTACTTTATAAGAGATGTTTGCATTCTATTATGTCATACTTTCATTACTATCAATCAAGAATCCTTTGAGTCTCTTTCCATCTAAATTCATTGTCTCCTTATATATAGTTTTTTAAGCCACCTTATATTCCTACTACATCAATGTATTTGATACAACCTATTTCTTATATCAATTTTTTCATCCCTTACTATATCAGTCTGACTGATACAATTTTGAGTTTGTCCCTATATTTTATGTTATATCAACATGGCCTGTACAATTCAAAGTTAGCCAACATCCTATTTTATAGTATTGGCCTGGCCAATACCATCACTTTAAAGTCTCAGTTGATTTATGGATTCAATTTTATATATATAGGGGTCATATTATCATTCCCAACACATACACCACTCATCTACCTGCGTGTATTAACATTTATGTTCTTAAGTAGTAAAGGAGGAGTTAGAGGTTAAATTATTATTCTTGGAGGTCAAGTATTGCTTAAATTTCTTTGAATTTAAATATGAGTAGAACTAAGGAGGTGCCCCATAGTCTTTAGATTCCACAACTAAGGACATCTAAGTATTATTCTTTCCATTTGAGGTCTTCATCCTATAACATCTCTTTCAAAGTGGCACCAGAGCCAAGGGGGATATTAATGCATTGACGAGTCAACTCAAACTTAAATATCTCTATCCTTATTCTCTTTCTTTTATTTACTTAATTGATAGATTTTTCTTATTATTGTTATATTAGATGTATGCTAGCGTCCTTACTTAACTTCTCATTGCCATTACCACTTTAGGTTGCATAGACCACTCAAGGTTGACCATTGCACAATTTACATTTTTACATAGTTTAGTATTTAGAACTATCTTGGATCTAGATTACCCTTAGTCATCAGTGCTTTACATATGGTTTCCTTATTATATCCTTGATACACCTTTGTTATGACTGCTATATCATTGAATTATTTATGGGATCTAGTTAGAACCATAACCTATATCTTAGGTAGAGGCTCTAGAACCCTATACCCTTGACATTAAATGTGGATTTCCCTCTACTTGATCTATGACCACCTAAATATTATTGTTGTGCAATCCAAGTATACAGATGTTCTATGTTATGATCATTTTTTTGTATCCTAGTCTTTGGAGAGGGAGAGAGGATTGTTACATTGATCATCCTAGCATGTGAATGCACACACTATCATTCATACAAGCATTGTTCTACAAAGGCACATCATTCACACTATTATAATTTTGAAAAGAAACCTTGATTTTAGAAGTGTTAGACATAATATAAATGTCATTTTTTCTAAGCCTAAAACTTCTTCTCAGTGGAATCTTAGATCAGTACAATTGGGGTGGCATAAATTGGAACCAAATAATAAAACATACACACCATAAGAATTTAATACACACCAGGGTTTAAGGAAATTTTAAAAATATGAAATGACATAATTTCAAATCAAGCACAATTAAGCAAACAAAATAAAAATATTCATATCTAGGAGCATGTGAAATAATTAAAACATAGAAGGCATGAGATTTAAACAATATGAAACCCTAGGAGGTTTAAGAAAATTGGGGTTAACCAAAATGTGAAGCCCAATGAAAGATTCATAGTGGATTATACCAAAATACATAAAATATACAATAAACAATTCCTAATTTATTATAACAATAAAATATGTATAAAAATAAAGGGAAGAGAATGTTTTTAACTCTTCTATGCATTATCATAAAATTTTCTCCATAATTTGGGCCTAAAAATGCATACTTGGAGGTATGATGTCTATTAGACTATAATATGGATTGAAAAAATACGTTTGTCAAGACCATATAAATTTTCTTAACATACATTCGGGACCATACAAATGATTTTGACAGGTGGTTTGTTTCTTGAATTATGAATTTTTGGGAATGCCCACCTACTCTTGATCCTTCACTACTTTGTATAATTATACATGTTGTGACTCATTTCCACATGTAATGAGATAATTTTAATTGATCTAGAGTGTTAAGGAAAATAAAATTTGGGGCATTGGATTAGGGTTTGATTAGCTAGTGTGAACTAACTACCTTCTAATAAGAACAATAGTATTTTCATAATCCATGTAAAGTGTGAGTGTTTTTTGAATCAATGATTTGGCTCATAATTTTTGAACCATTATATTATCATTCTCATCTTGATGATGGTTCAAAGAGTATGAGATGAAATGTTGATTCAAAAATCACTAACATAGTTACATCCAAAAGATTTCATTATACCCTTTAATAGTTAGACAACTTAGTGTATGAATAAAAATGTTAATAAAAAATAGGTACATAACAAAAATAATTTTAATTTATGTGCCAAAATTTCTCCCAAATATAATGCTCATACCAATAATGATAAGTGTTCTAATGATTGATTGATTCTCTCAATTATCTTTGTTAATCAAATTAATCACACCACTTATTTATAGGATATTTTGGATTCAAATTTGAAAATATTGATCATATGTCAACTTCTAATGGAAAATAGTAGTAAAGGTCTAAAGGAAAACCTGGCCCCATCCAACAAAACAAGGGTCTAAAAGTATACTGCTAAGATCATACAAATGCATTCGAGAGGGTGTCATATTTGTATGAATGATTATTGTTATCACTTGTATTTTCACCCTTTGAGGAGATGTCTCAGCTCTCCTCATCCAAGTCACACATTTAAAACACCTCTAGGCTATGGGTAAACCTAAGAGTGAGGTGAATCTCTAGATAGGGCTAGCTCCCTTGATGTACCACTTGTAGAACACCACTACACCTAAACTTTGTGAGGGAAAAGGGAGAGAGAAACTTGAAAGAAAACTATTCTAAGGGAGGTGATACACCAAATAACTTGATGGATTTCAACCAGTTACATGTTACACATGATAACAAGGGACTAACCAAACATACAATTCTCCAATCTGCATCTTCTCACATCAATGTTTCATTATAGGTTGTGGCACTATTTGAATATTATAAATCACTCAATCCTTGACACTTTCTATAACACTTCACATGACCTATAAGAAGAAGCTTTCCAACTATAAATAGGGTGAAAGAATGAGACATGTTAAGGAAATCATAGTTATCACTAAGTAAGATCCATCATCCAAGTAAAAAACACTATGAATAGTCATATAAGAGGTAAAAATAAGTATTATTAGTGATCAAATGGTATTCAAATGAGAAAGGTTTCACCATACTCATGTGGAGCATGAGTTACAAAGGCCAAAATGGCTAGTTCTTATAGAACTTGAGAGAGAGAGAGGAGAAGAGATAAGCCCAAGGGTCACAAGGAAACTTGTCAAGATGATACAAGGAGTTACTTTTGCATGAGAAGAGGAGAACCATGCAAGGTTAGAAGAGATAGGTGGCCATACAAGGCATGAAACCTATGAAAAATGGCATGAAACTCCTTGTGTTAGCTTAAAAAACTGCCTTCATCATCCACACCTATTTAAACATACCAAAACTAATTAGGGATAGGTCTAATGATTGGAATGAATGGAAAGGATTTTATACATATGTATATATGCATTGGTTATAGTCTTAGTCATCTAAAATCTTCCCAAAATGTGCTATCACCATCTGCAGTCTAAATAACTCTTCTTTCATGCACCCTGCACACTTGGCCTAAAAAAGGTACCAATTTTCCATGAAAATTCATAGGAAGGAGTTAATGACATGTTTAAAAACCCTCCATGTCCTTAGAGGCATTAGGCACACCTTAAAACTAGCTCACTTGAAGTTTTTCAACCTTCTCACTAGCTTGGTCACTATGCCAATTTTGACTAACTGAGATGAGAGCTATTGTTTGAACACTTAGGAGTTTTGATGAATAAATAAATGGATATAGTGAGTTATTAAAATTCCTACTCTTTTACCCAAACTTTATTGAATCTCTTGAATGTTCTTATAACCTACACAATGCACAAAATGGTCAAGAAAACCCTATTTGTACCCTGTTTGTATAGATTTCATATAGTCCAATAGGATGGGGAGGATACCAAGTGATTTATTTTCAAGGTAAAATCAATTTCATGGTAAAATTATTCTTTCCATTAGAATATATTTCCAACCTCATTTTCTCCATTTGGTTAATAACCAAGGTTTGAAAGGGTTTAAACCTGTTTTGACCTCTTAATGTTTATTCATAAAGGTTAGACATTGAAACTACAAAAAAATTCCACAAAATAAAATTTTATGACTTTCACCACCCTACCTAAACTCCTTATATATCCATGCATGCTGCCAATGGAGATATGAGCATTTCAACTTGGCCTATTGAGCTTGTCTTCTTCATTCCATGCAGGCTTGAAGTTGTCTTTAGCCAAAAAATTACCTCCTTGTTCTTCCTATAAATTATAATGGTTTATACACATCTAAATTTATCCTATAAACATGATTTAATAGGGTATACAGCTCACTATAGGTTGGAAGTGAAGTTGGACCCCCCATTAGGCTGTATGCCTCAAATAGTCTTGTCTACATACTTGGAACTCTAGACCATTATATTTGGTTTCATTATTATATGATTGGTTTTAAATGTTGGTGTGGATGTGTTCCAACCTTAAAAACTTTTTTTATCAATATTGAAACAACCTATATCCATCCTTTTATCACCCTTATCCAAAACTACCAATTTGTGTACCTAGTGAAGTGCCCTTTGTCTGAGACAAAATAGAGGGCAATTACCCTTTTTTTATAGAAAAATTAATTATTGGAAGAGATTATCCAAATCATAAAAATATTATTTACAAATTTTTATCTCTTGGTTTGATGATTTGACCTCCCAAATGCTTTAAAACCCAATATAGACTTGTTAGAGGTAGACTATGTGCAAGCCTTTCCCAAGTGGACTATATTTTGCATTATGGAGTCCTTTGTTTGATTTATTTATATTTTATGAGGGTGTGTAAATAATTTTATTATCTTTTTAAATGTGTCCCAACTTATATTCATCACTCCAACCTTCCCTATGTCCCTGATATTGCTTACCTGGTCAAGACTATGTTACCCTATCTTCTTCCTTAATAGTGAATCATGTAGGTATTCCTAGCTTAAGTTTGACCTTGGAACATAGAATAAACCTTTATTTAGTATTTACATGGTCATTTATCACCTGTTGGACCTATTTTTCACCTTGTAATATACACTATCAACACTCACAGTCTTCAAATCTACTCACTATTGCCACAATCAACTATGTTGTGACCAAAATACCTGTAGGTGTTGATTCTTTGATTGATAGGATTGTTAGGGTGTGGAGCTAAAAGCTTCACCAAGGAGCATACTAAAATAGGTTCGGGTCTACACAGACACCGGCGTCGGTCAGGAGCGATCGACGTCGGTTAGTTGCAGTTACAGAGGCGCCGACGTCGGCAGTAGGGTCGGCCGACGATGGTCACAGGCGAACAGGCAGGAACCGACGTCGGTTACCTGTGTGTCCAGAAAGCAATTTTTGTGGACAGAAGCGAGTGTTTGCATGATGAGTTTGAGTTGTAGTCTCAAGCTCGCGTCTCTATTATTAGCAATATTATTTTTAGAGCCCTTGTTGAAGAGGCTTAACTGTTTGTTGTAAGAGCATGCTCAAGTTTCCTAATTCTATATGTAGGAAAGATCTTCTTAGCTTAGAGAGTAGAATGTATCAGTAATAGTAGAACATTGTGAATGTTTGAAGGACAGTACTGAGTTGCATCAATCCAGGTTGTTGGATTTGATTGTACTTGAGAGAGAGCTCTTGAGGAATAGAGATCTAGTGAGAGATCTTGTGTGCATCTGAGAGACGTGTGGAAGAATGAAGTTTCTTCATTGTATTCCTATTGTAAAGAGTTTTAATACAAGTTTTTAGGGTGTTTTCTTGTATATCTTGTTCTGTGCTATTTATCATTTCAGTTACTTATCTATCTGATTTATTTTCGCATTTATTGCTGTCACAATTGTAATCTATTGTTGGTTTGATCCCCCAACAAGTGGTATCAGAGCCTTGGTTACAGGTTCAGAGCTTGATAATTGGTATCAAAGCTCAGGTTCACTAACAGGTGGTTCAGATATGTGTAGTGTGTTTGGATTACAGGTTGCTCACAGGGGTTTCTGCAGGGATTTCTATTTGAGTGGGAGAAGCAATGGCAGAAGAAAGTAAGTTGAGAATGGAAAAGTTTAATGGCAAGAACTATCAACATTGGAGAATGCAGATAGAGGACTATCTGTATCAGAAAGATCTCTACCTACCGTTAGGTGGGATTTCAAAGAAGCCCAAGGACATGGAGGATGAAGAATGGGAAGTTCTTGACAGAAAGGCTCTGGGGTCTATAAGACTGAGTCTGGCCTCCACTATGATATCTAATTTGTCACAGGCAAAAACAACGGTAGAGTTGATGACTACATTAGCAAATATGTATGAAAAACCCTCAGCTTCAAATAAGGTATATCTTATGAAGCAGTTATTTAATTTGCATATGAATGAAGGTGGATCTGTTTCTACTCATCTAAATGATTTCAATGGTATTGTGAATCAATTAAGCTCAGTAAATATAGTGTTTGATGATGAGATAAAAGATCTTTTAATATTATGTTCTTTGCCTGAAAGCTGGCATGGCTTAGTAATGGCAGTTTCTAATACTGCATCTGCATCAAATATTTTGAAAGTAGAGGATGTTGTTAGTGTTATCTTGAATGAGGAAATACGTAGGAAAAGCACAAAAGAGACATCTGGGAACGCTTTAAATTTTGAGAGCAGGGGAAGGCAAAAAGAAAAGAGCAAGAGGAGATCAAGATCTAAGTTTAAGGTGAGAGGAAGATCCAAATCCAAAAATGGCAGGAAGCCACAATGCTGGAACTGTGGAAAGATGGGGCACATAAGCAGAGATTGTTGGTCAAAGCCTAAGGAGGACAATTAGCACGAAGGAAAGGAAGAAGCCAAGGTTGCAGGTATTGCACAAGATGCTTTAATTTTCTCTTTGCATAATAACATAGAATCTTGGGTATTAAATTCTGGTGCATCTTTCCATGCTACCCCTAACAGAGAATATTTCAGTGACTATATCCATGGAGATTTTGGAATAGTGTACTTAGGGGATGATGAGCCTTGTAAGATTACTGGCAAAGGTAAAGTGCAGCTGAAGATGCAGAATGGCAACACATGGGTGTTGAGAGGTGTGATGCATGTTCCTAGTTTGAAGAGAAATTTGATTTTTGCAGGTAAGCTAGGTGATGAGGGTTGTACAGTAACTCTCACAGCAGATTCTTGGAAGGTGACCAAGGGTGCACTTGTTATGGCCAGAGGTAAGAGAGAAGGTACTCTCTATTTGTGTAATTGTGTTATTAACAAATCTCCTTCAGTTTTATCTACTTCAGATGTGGATGCTAAATTGTGGCACTCAAGGCTTGGCCACATAAGTGAGAAGGGGATGACAATTCTTAAGTCTAAAGGTATGCTTTCAGATTTGAAAAGTATGGATCTAGAATTTTGTGAGCATTGTGTATTTGGAAAATAGAAAAGGGTTAGTTTTCTCAAGACCGGTTCTACTAAGAAAAGGCAGAAGTTGTAGCTTGTTCACACAGACGTGTGGGGACCGGCTCAGGTAGCCTCTATTGGCGGATCACGGTACTATGTTACGTTCATAGATGATGCTACAAGGAAGGTATGGATCTACTGTATTAAAAATAAATATGATGTTTTTGAGACTTTTAAGTTTTGGAAAGCTATGGTTGAGAATGAAACAGGCAGAAGATTAAAGTGCTTGAAATCTGATAATGGCAGTGAGTTCTGCAGTCTTAAGTTCAAATTGTATTGTTATACACATGGAATCCATAGGCAAAGGACGGTTCCAAGGACACCTCAGCAGAATGGTATTGCTGAAAGGATGAACAAAACAATCATGGAGCGTGCAAGATGTATGAGATTGCATGCAGGGTTGCCCTTAGAGTTTTAGGTAGAAGCAGCTGACACCAAAGTGTACCTGATTAATAGAGGACCCTCTACAGCTCTGGATGGTGGAATTCTAGAAGAGGCATGGACAGGTAAAAAGGTAGATCTCTCATATCTCAAAGTTTTTGGTAGTGAAGCCTTTGTGCACATAGATAAGGAAAATAGAAAGAAGCTTGATCCTAAGTCTATGAGGTGCACGTTTATTGGCTATGGCTCAGATGATTTTGGTTTCAGATTTTGGAATCTAGGAACTAACAAGGTAATCAGGAGCCGTGATGTTGTTTTCAATGAAAGAGTGATGTACAGTGATCAGATAAGGAAGCTAGATCAATCTAGGTAGAGCAATGGTGAATTGGACAAAGTTATGGTCCAAAATGAGCTCGCGGGAAAAAGAAATAATCACTTGCAGGAAAACATAGAGACCGACGTCGGCAGGTTAGGAATCGGCGTCGGTAGTACAGAAACCGATGTCGGTCATACAGAGACCAACGTCGGCAGACCAGGCACCGAGGTCGGTCAGGCAGAACCGACGTCAGCTAGTGACAGGTCTACAGGTGATCAAGGTCGGTCACTGTCAGAAAATTTGGGTGGACAGATTGTTGAGAACGAGTCCAAGACACCCATCAAGAGGTCTGAAAGAGTAAGTAAGCCTCCAATTAGATATTCTCCTTCCTTATATTATTTATTGCTAACCGATGGTGGAGAACCAGAGAGTTTTGAAAAAGCATTACAGGTGGAGTCCAAGAGTAAGTGGGAGCGTGGCATGGTTGAGGAGATGGAGTCCTTAAGAGAGAACCAAACATGGGATTTGGTTGATTTGCCAGCTGGTAAGAGAACACTGAAGAACAGATGGACCTATAGGTTGAAGGAAAGTGAGGATGGACAGATGCGATATAAGGCCAGATTAGTAGTGAAAGGATTTGCACAGAAACCAGGTATTGACTTTGGTGAGATTTTTTCTCCAGTTGTTAAAATGACTTCAATAAGGGTTGTATTGTCTTTGGTTGCTTTTGAGGATTTGCATCTCGAGCAGCTAGATGTTAAGATAGTGTTTCTTCATGGAGATTTGGATGAGGAAATTTATATGGAACAGCCAGAAGGTTTCGAGGTCAAGGGTAAGGAGAAGTTTGTGTGCAGGTTGAAGAAAAGCTTGTATGGCCTCAAGCAAGCTCCTAGGCAATGGTACTTAAAATTTGACAGGTTTATGACTGAGCATGGCTACAGTAGGTGTCAATCAGACCATTGTGTATATTTCAAGAGATTTGATAACGGTAGATATATTATTCTATTGTTGTATGTAGATGACATGCTGGTTGCAGGGTCTCACATGCAGGATATCTCTGAGCTTAAGGTGAAGTTAGCTCAAACATTTGCTATGAAGGATTTGGGAGCAGCGAAGAAGATCCTTGGCATGAGCATTAAGAGAGACAAGAAAAATCACAAGTTGATATTGTCTCAGGAGGATTATGTGGACAAGGTGTTGAAACAGTTTAATATGCAGGATGCAAAACCGGTAAGTACACCTATGGCTGGACATTTTAAGTTAAGTAAAGAACAATGTCCCAATTCACATGATGAGGTAGAGTACATGAGTAAGGTTCCATATTCTTCTGCAGTAGGGAGTTTGATGTATGCAATGGTGTGTACTAGACCAGATATTGCCCAAGCAGTGGGAGTAGTAAGTAAATATATGGCCAATCCAGGTAAGGAACATTGGAAAGCGGTTCAATGGATCCTTAGATATCTGAGAGGAACCAACAGCAAGCATTTGTGCTATGGAGGTTCAGATAGTTCTCTACATGGTTATGTAGATTTAGATATGGCAGGGGATTTGGATGGCAGAAGGAGCACTACAAGTTATGTTTTTACTGTAGGTGGAACGGTGGTTAGCTGGATATCTAAGTTGCAGAAGGTTGTTGCCTTGTCAATTACAGAAGCAGAATATATTGTAGCTACAGAAGCTAGCAAGGAGATGATATGGATGACACGGTTCATGGAAGAGCTTGGAAGGGAGCATGGGAGTTGCAGATTGTATAGTGACAGTCAGAGTGCAATCCATTTAGCTAAGAACTCAGCTTTTCACTCAAGAAGCAATCACATACAGCTAAGGTACCACTTCATACGGCAGGTATTGGAAGATGGTGAGTTGAAGCTAGAGAAAATCCATACAGACAAGAATCCTGTTGATATGCTAACAAAGCCAGTTACGAAGGAGAAGTTGAATCTTCATTCAACTTCTATTGGTCTTCATGATTGAGTTGAAGATGGAGGAGCTAGAAGATGTTGCTGTACAGGTACTGGTGCAGCTGGTTTATCTCCAAGTGGGAGATTGTTAGGGTGTGGAGCTAAAAGCTTCACCAAGGAGCATACTAAAATAGGTTCGGGTCTACACAGACACCGGCGTCGGTCAGGAGCGACCGACGTCGGTCAGTTGCAGTTACAGAGGCGCCAACGTCGGCAGTAGGGTCGGCCGACGACGGTCACAGGCGAACAGGCAGGAACCGACGTCGGTTACCTGTGTGTCCAGAAAGCGATTTCCGTGGATAGAAGCGAGTGTTTGCATGATGAGTTTGAGTTGTAGTCTCAAGCTCGCTTCTCTATTATTAGCAATATTATTTTTAGAGCCCTTGTTGAAGAGGCTTAACTGTTTGGTGTAAGAGCATGCTCAAGTTTCCTAATTCTATATGTAGGAAAGATCTTCTTAGCCTAGAGAGTAGAATGTATTAGTAATAGTAGAGCATTGTGAATGTTTGAAGGACAGTACTGAGTTGCATCAATCCAGGTTGTTGGATTTGATTGTACTTGAGAGAGAGCTCTTGAGGAATAGAGATCTAGTGAGAGATCTTGTGTGCATCTGAGAGAGGTGTGGAAGAACGAAGTTTCTTCATTGTATTCCTATTGTAAAGAGTTTTAATACAAGTTTTCAGGGTGTTTTCTTGTATATCTTGTTCTGTGCTATTTATCATTTCAGTTACTTATCTATCTGATTTATTTCCACGTTTATTGCTGTCACAATTGTAATCTATTGTTGGTTTGATCCCCCAACAAGGATAAAAACCACCATTGGATCCTATGATCTAGTTTGAAACATATTACATATGCTAATGTTTATGTTTCCATTCCTAATTCCTTCTCATGGATGATATAAAACTCATAGTCAGTTGATAGGTGCATATGTGCATGATGGGACACCTGTAGGTGATCACTAGCCCTTGAGACATCAATGATCAACTTAATATGATGGAATCCATTCGCATTTTGTATCCATTTAATAAACCAACATCGATATCTCAATTTTCAAACTCTTCCTCATGAATGATATGGAAAATGGGTCTTGGCTGTAGGTCAACATTTTCTCAATGTATGGACTGGAAGTGTACATGGGAAATAAAAATCATTATATCCTCCTCCTTTAATTATCTTTATGCCATGAATACTCACTTGAACCATTTGTGACTATTCCCATATGTTGTCATGGTCTATAACTATCAACTTGGAGTGCAAGGTCACTTTTGGATCAAAGTCATGTAGACATCAATGCTTGAGTTTAATGTCTTTGTTAGCAACTTTAGGCCTCTCAACAACTATCTTCCCCTCATCATTCTTTCCCCAAATTTTGCATGAAACTTGTCTTATGTAGGGAATACTATTTTTAGTAATTATGATCCATCAATACTTATTTTAATCATGTTATATATTCCTCACAAAATGCCCTTGGAACTCTATTTTCACTCTTTAGGGATTAGATCCCTGAACTTAGTTATCTCATCTTTAAGGGAAGTATACACTTCCTTTTTCCAACCCATCTCTTCAAATAGGTGTGTCATGATTTATAAAATCACTAGGAATCTAATTTAGGGTTCATCATGCTTCAATTTCTCTATGCAATCACCTTTATATCTCTGTTAAGCCACCTGTAGGTGGTTTTCTTACTATGCAAGCATTATATGATCTCATGAGCCATGTGTATGATTTGTAGGTTAATGTAGTTTAGACCTTATCAAAAGTTTAAAAAGGACTTTCTTCACATTAATACTTCATGGGTGAGTTTCATCACTTGATCCATACTTCTTCATGTAAGTACCCTCAGTTTTTTATGATATGACTTGTAGGTAGGCATCTCCACATACAGACAGTAGGGAACCCTCAAATAGTATGCATAATTTGTGAAATTTAATTATGTTTTTGACTTATCCAAAAGTTTCAAATATACATCCCTCATTAAAAAACCTTACTTATCTCAGAAACCTCTTTTTAAATATGATTAGCTTCCATGAGGGCATTTGCAGGTGCATTCTGAGATACTTGCAGGCAATGAGTAGAAAGGTTCATATGTTTAACTAAATTGCATACATAGTGAATATATATCAATTTAATGGTGTTTAAATGAAACATAAATATGCTTCAAAGCTTAATAAAATTTTCACACTTCATTTTCAATGTTGAACCCTTTTTTCATGGCACCTGGTTGATTATATATGACAATCATAGTGTAGACTAGTTCTATGTGTGGTATATGACTGCAAACTATGAAGATTGATTTGGAGAATGAATTTTTAAGTTTAATGGAGTAATTATAACCTTTAAAATATGTAAATTAAACTATCACAACCCCTTTAAACCATTAAGAAAGCATGAAAATCCAAAAAATGGTGGAAACTTGTTTGTCATCCCATATGAGACCAATTTGAAAATATGAGATGATTAGCTCATCAAATCAACTTGAAACATAAAAAAAAGAATGGGTAATATGAGGGTATATGGTAAACATTATCTAAAAATCATATTATAAACTTTATTATATGGAACTATCCATACAAGAGCAAAACCTATGGGGTACACAGATTATCAAGCAGAAAAATATAGTCAGCTTCATGAGGATCATTTATAAATCACAGGCCACCATTATTTTAAATATTTTTATGTAAATTAATATCTCTAAGTTTAATTTCACCTACCAAAGGCATTTGACCTAGAACCTCCGCTGCTAGTTGTACCAAGTACAAACCTAAAGATTGATTATGTGTGTTTAGAAGGGTGAAAAAGTAGTATAACTATTTTAGACTAGAATTATAACTTAAAAATAATTTAAAATGTGTAATTAAGATTTAATAAGTTTAATAGACATTCCATAAACTTATCCCACATGTCACACTCCCTTGTGGGCTATACAAGTGCCAAACTCTTCTTTTTTCCTAAGAAAACTGCCCTTTCTTCTGAAGAACCTACCAATTTTAATTACCAACAGTTGAATAAGACATATGAGGACACATGGGGCATGAAATAACATTTTTAAACCTTCTTATTTCCCAAGGAGGTCGTACAAGTCATTAAATGCCCCCTTTTTTTTTGAAAATGACTCAAAATGATATAAGGACTAAAATGACTAATGACCAAGGCTAATATGATATGGAATAACATCAAAATACATATAATACACCTTATGAAATCAGATTAGATACCTAAATACACATAAAACTCACGTTTTTACCTATAGGGGTCCCAATTTGACCTATAGGGTCAAATTTGGTCAACAAATTGGTGACTCATAGGGGTAGTATGCCTGCTATACTAACTAGACCAATAACCTTATTAGTCCATTGGAATTAGGGAGTCATTTTAAGTCTAAAACATAACAAGAATACTTTGACTATTTACAACAAGCTTTGATCAAGACAATACCAATGACTGCCTCAACCACTTAAAGCAAAGGACAAACATGAGTAAAGCAAACAAACTAACAAGACAAACACACACATGTGCTCAAGACATTTAGGGGAAATAGAAAACAAAATATTATGCACAACTATAAACTAAGCATACCTCCTTTCTAGGATCAAAAGGAAAATTCCTTGAATCTTCTTCTTCATGAGATGAGTCATAGTGCAAATCATGTTTTTCCTTAGATTGGATGCTTTGTAGATCAGATCTATTCCTTGGCACTTCACTTGATCTGATCTCAAGTAGATCATCCTTAAATAGGTCTCCAATGTCGATATATTCCTCTTTAACCTATACACATACCTCATATTGCTGCCCACTCTTCATCTCATGATCAACTAGTATATTCTTGGTAGGCATGGCTTCAAGAGGAATGGTTTTTTGTTCTTTAGAAGATTGAGGCCAATATGAGCTTGTTCTATCCTTCAAGAGCTGATTTATTTCTCCAAATTGATTCAGAGGATGATATCCCATTTTTATGACTTCAAACATATCATCATGAAATGCATATGTCTCTTGAAAGGACATATTTGAAAGGTTGTTTTTTCTTTGCATACTCACTTGAGTACCAAGGCTGCCTTCTCCATCTTTGACAAGATTATAGCCTCCTTAAAGAGGAATATAACCTAATATAATGATTGAAAACAATTCATCTAAATCCTAGTTTGGATCTTGTTCTTTCCCATCCATGATATCTTTCATAGTGATGGAAGAACCAATGATCATTTCTTTTTCTTTGTCAAAAGGAAGACATTCTTCCATATCAACCCAATCTAAAGATTCCACACAAGAACCCACATCTTATTAAAAATTTAGGACCTATTGAGGGATCTCAAGTTGTATCTCAACTACCATAACATGACTTTGGTTCTCAAGGTTTGCAAGATCCTCCATTTCTTTCTCCTTCTTTGTGATTCCAAGTCTAGGCATTTTGAAGTCATGTGACTTAGTCCAATGAGGCTGGTAAGGAATTAGGATTTTTTCAAGAAAAATTTCTAAATTTTTTTCAACCAAATGATCTTCCTTAGGTTCCCATACCATAGGTTCATCAAGGTAAAGGGCGATGGGGTGAGGATAAGATGAACTAGTTGGTGGAGGTGGCACATAGAACTCAAAATCAGATTGAGAGTTAAATGTAGGGGATTCTTTTGGAAGCTCTTGGGGAAGGGGAGGCAGACCTTAGGATAAAATGGATTGGTTTTATTCCTTAAATTTAAAATCACTTCATTCACATCTGATTTATCTTGATCACTCTCTTGAGGGAGGTTAGATGGGGTGTGTTTAGGTATAGGATCTTCTTTTGGGTCTAAACCTTCCATCACACCTTGACTTAGCAATTTCATCTTTGACTCTAACTCTTCAATTTGATTAGATAGGTTCTCTTGGAAAAGTATTTCTTGAAGTTCATAGGAATATTCATGATGATAAGGAGTAAATGGGGACTGACATGGAAGATAAGGAGTCTCTTGAGGAAGGGTGGGAGGAGCTTGCATAGGATCAAGTTTTTGTTCAACTTCACACTCTTTATCTAGGATTTTCTCCTCTTTCTTTCCCCATGACTCCACTATATTATTACAACTTAGGATGTTAGGATTATGATTATCTTATTGAGGTATCTATTCACTTTGAGGAGTGGATGAAGTGTTCAAGAAACTTGGGATTTCCTTAGGCTTAGATTCTCCACCTTGTCTCCAACTTGGAATCTCATGTCTAGAGGTCACTTCTTGAGGTGGGGATGTAATTGGAGAGGGAAATGAGGTATTATATTCCAATTATTTTTCTAATTACATGGAATAATGCATATGCATATTATCAAACTCAATATTCCTATCAATATTAGCTTCAAAAATAAGGTTTCTCTTTTCAACTCTCTCTTCCAACTGATTGGGAAAAAGATGACTTTGATAAGCTTGATTGGGCTCATGAGTAGGGGTCAAGTAGGACTGATAAAAATATTATGGAAGTGGATATGAATGCTGATATACTTGGTAAGGTTGTTTCTCATGACTTCTTAGCCTATCTTCTAACGATGTAATCAAGCCAATCACATCTAGCATCTCACTTGTAAACCTTTGCCAATTGGATCTCTCAATAGGTGTCCACTCTCTTTTGACCAGCTCTAATGCATCTCTCACCTTATGAATAAGATTAATAGGAACCTATTGAACATATCCCCTTTGTTTTTCAAGATCCAAAATGTACTTATCATAGCCCAAAAGTGTTTATTTGAAAGTGGAAATGGATTGACTTGAGAAGTGACTAAGTTGACTAGGAGAAGAAAAATATTGAGGAGGCTAGTTATAGGACTAATAAAAATCATGATAAGGCTGATAAGAATCATGTTAAGGTTGATAAATATCATAACAAGACTGGTAAGAATCACACCAATCCTTATAGGGAGTGACATAAGCTTGATATGTCTCACCAACTTGTGTAAAACAATAATCAACACTAAAATTAGCCATAGAACTTCATTAAAAGCAAGAACACAAAGAAAAAAATTACCAACAATCTTAAAATGAAAACCTAGGATGATTAACTAGCTGATGTAACTTCAGAGTCATCATTGATGCTTGGATATATGCCTCCAAAGGCTGATGTGTTAAAAGACAATACCAAAAATCTTTCAACTTCTTGGACTAAGAGTCCCACCGGGCATGCCAAAAACTATTGTCACTTGGATTTTCACCCTTTTAAGAGATGTCTCAGCTCTCCTCATCCAAGTGGAATAATTTAAAAACCTCTAGGCTATGGGTGAGCCTAAGAGTGAGGTAAATATCTAGATAGGGCTAACTCCCTTGATGTACCACTTGTAGAACACCACTACACGCAAACTTTGCAAGGGAAAAGGGAGAGAGAAAAGTGAAAGCAAACTATTCTAAGGGAGGTGATACACTAAATAACTTGATGGATTCTAACTAGATGCATGTTACACATGAGAGCAAGGGACTAACCAAACATACACTTTTCCAATTTGCATCTTCTCACATCAATGTTTCATTATGAGGTTATGGATGAATGCCTAGGCTATGAGGACTAGAAAAGAGGCTTAATATGACACTATTTGAATAGGATAATTCATTCAACCTTGACACTTCTTAGAACACTTCACATGACCTACAAGAAGAAGCTTTCCAACTGCAAATAGGGTGAAAGAATGAGACAATATACTAAGGAAATCATAGTTATCACTAAGTAAGATCCATCATCCAAGTAAAAAAAAACTATGAAAATTCATATAAGAGGTAAAAATCAGTAGTATTATTGATAAAATGGTATGAAAATGATCAGGGATTCACCAAACTCATGTGGAGCATGAGTTACAAAGGCTAAAATGGCTAGTTCTTATAGAACTTGAGAGAGAGAGATGCGAAGAGAGAAGTATAAGGGTCACAAAGACACTTGTAAAGATGATAAAATGAGTTACTTGTGCATGAGAAAAGGATTTTGGATGAACCATTCAAGGTTATAAGAGACAAGTGGCCATACAAGGCATGAAACATATGAAAAATGACATGAAACTCTTTGTGTTGGCTCAAAAAACTGCCTTCATCATCCACACCTATTTGAACATACAAAAAATAATTAGGGATAGGTATGATGATTGTAATTAATGGGAGGGATTGTATACATGACTCTCTATGCATTGGTTTTAGTCTTGGTTATCTAAAATATTCCCAAAATGAGCTATCACCATCTGAAATCTAAATAACTCTTCTTTCATGCACCCTGCACACTTGGCCTCCAAAAAGGTATCATTTTTCCATTAAAATTCATGTGAGGGAGTGAATGAAATTTTTAAATACCCTACATGGCCTTAGAGGCATCAGGCACACCTTAAAATCAGCTCACTTGAAGTTTTTCACCCTTCTCACTAGTTTGGTCACTATGCCAATTTTGACTAGATGAGATGAGAGCTATTATTTGAACACTTAGGAGTTTTTATTAAGAAATAAATTTCCATAGTGAGTTATTATAAGTCCTAAAATTCCCTCCAAAGTTGATTGAATCTCTTTAATGTCCCTATAACCTGCACAATACATAAAATAGTGAAGGAAACCCTATTTGTACCCTATTCATATAGATTATGTATAGTGAAACAGGATGGGGAGGATCTTGAGTGAGTTATATTCAATATACAATCACTTTCATGGTAAAAATATTCCATTAGAATATCTTTTCAACCTCATTTTCTCCATTAGGTCAATAACCAGGGTTTGCAAGTGTTTAAGCCTATTTTGACCTCTTAAGCTTTGTTCGTAAAGGTTAGACATTAAAACTACAAAAAAATTCCACAAAATAAAATTTTAGGACCTCCATCAACCTCCGTAAATTCCTTATATCTCCATGCAAGGTGCCAAGGGAGATATGAGCATTTCAACTTGGCTTATTGAGTTTGTCTTCTTCATTCCTTATAGGCTTGAAGTTGTCTTGAGCCAAAAAATTATCTCCTTGTGCTTCCTATAAATTATAATGGCCTAGAAACATCCAAATTAATATTATAATCTTGATTTAATAGGGTATAAATCTCACTAGAGGTTGGAAGTGAGGTTGGACCCCCCATTAGGCTCTAGACCTCAAATAGTCTTGCCTGCATACTTGGCACTCCAGACCATTTTGTTTTGTTTCATTCTTCAGTTCTTGGATTTACATGTTTTTTTGGATTTATTTTAACCTTCCAAAATTTATTATCAAGATTCAAGCAACCTATAGCCATCCTTTTATCACCCTTCTCCAAAACTTCCAGTTTGTGCACCTAGGGAAGTGCCCTCTGTCTGAGACAAAAAAGAGGGCACTTACCCTATTTGTCTAGATAAAATAAGTAGTGTATGAGCTTATCCAACTCATTAAAATACTATTTAAAAATTTTGAGTCCTTATTTTAATGATTTGACCTCATAAATGATTTAAGACCCAAGGCAGACTTGTTAGAGGCAGATTGTGTGCAAGCCTTTCCCAAGTGGACTATATTTTTCATTATAAAGTCATTTATTATGATTGATTTATATTTTATGAGGGTGTATAATGAATTTTATTATCCTATTTAATGTGTCCCAAATTTTATTCATCACTCCAACCTTCCCTATGTCCCTCATATTGCTTGCCTGGTTAAGACTATGTTACCCTGCCTACCTTCCTTAACAATGAATCTTGTAGGTATTTGTAGCATGAGTTTGAACTTGAAACATTTAATAAACCTTTATTGAGTATTTAAATTGTCATTTACCACCTGTTTGACCTATGTTTCACCTTGTACTATACACTATCAACACTCACAGTCTTCAAATATGCTCACTATTACCACAGTCAAGTATGTTGTGACCAGTATACCTGTAGGTGTTGATTTTTTGCTTGATAGGATACACACCACCCTTGGATCCTTTGAGATAATTGGAAACATATTTAATATTCCAATTTTTATGTTTCCATTCCTAAGTCCTTCTCATGGATGATATAGAACTCATAGTCAGCTGATAGGTGCATATGTGCATGATGGGACACTTGTAGGTGATCACTATACCTTGAGACATAACCGATCAACTTATTCTAATGGCCTCCATGCCCATTTGGTATCCCTTTCATAAACCAACATTGATATCTCAATTCTCAAACTCTTCCTCATGAATGATATGGAAAATGGGTCTTGGTTTTAGGTCACATTTTCTTAATATATAGACTAGAAGTGTACATGGGAAGCAAAAACCATTATATCCTCCTCCTTTAATGATATTTATGCCATGGATGCTCACTTCACCCATTTTGAACCATTCTCGTATGTTTAATGGTATATAACTATCAACTTCGACTGCAAGGTCACTTTTGGATCAAAGTCCATTAGACATCAATGCTTTAGTTTAGTGTCTTTGTAGGCAATTTTAGCCCTCTCAAGAACTATTTTCCCCTTGTCATTCTTCCCCAAATTTTTTTATGGAACTTATCCTATGTAGGGACTAATAGGTTTAGTCATTATGATGCATCAATATTGCTTATAACCATGTTATATCTTCCTCACAAAATGCCCTTGGAACTCTATTTTCACTATTTAGGGATTAGATCCATGAACTAAGTCATCTCATCTTTAGAGGCAGTTTACACTTCATTTTGCCAACCTATCTCTTCAAGTAGGTATACCATGATTTATACAATCACTAGGATTCTAAAGGAGGGTTCATCATGCTTCAATTTCTTCATATAATCACCTCTATATCTCTATTAGGCTACCTGTAGGTGGTTTTCTTACTGTGTAGGCAATATATGATCTTATGAGCCATGTGTATGATTTGTAGTTTTAATGTGGTTTAGACCTCAAAAGTTTCAAAAGGAATTTATTCACATTAAGACTTCATGTATGAGTTCCATCACTTTCTCCATCCTTATTCATGTAAGTACCCTCAGTTTTTTGTGCTATGACCTGTAGGTAGGCATCTCCACATACATTTAGTAAGGAACCCTCAAACAATATGCATAATTTGTGAGATTCAATGATGTTTGTGCCTTCTCAAAAAGTTTCAAATAGACCTCCATCATTAAAAAACCTTACTTATCTTAGACACATGTTTTTCAATATGATTAGCTTCCATGAGGGCATCTACAAGTGCATTCTAAGATACTTGCAGGCAATGAGCAGAAAGGTTCATATGTTCAAGGAAATTTCTTGCATAGTGAATTTATCTCCCTTTAATGATGTTTATATGAAATATCAAGATGTATAAGATCTTAATACAAGTTTCACACTTCATTTTCAATGTTGAACCCTTTTTTCATGGCACCTGGCTGACTGTGTATGATAGTCATAGGGCAGACTGGCTGTATGTGTGGTATATGACTGAAAACTATGAAGATTGATTTAGAGAATGTAGATTTTAGGTGAAAGGAGTCAGTATAACCTTGAAAATATGGAAATTAAACTATCATAACCCCTTGGAACCATTAACAAAGCATGAAAATCCAGAAAATGGTGGAAACCTGTCTGTCATCCCATATGAGACCAATCTACAAATATGAGATGCTTGGCTCATCAAATAAACTTGAAACATGAAAAAAAGCATGGGTAAAATGAGGGGATATAGTCAAAATAATCTATAAACCATCTTAGCAACTAAATTATATAGAACTATCCATATAAGAGCAAAGCCTATGGGGTACACAAATTAGCAAGCAAAAAAATACATTCAACCTCATAAGGATGGTTTATAAATCATAGACCACCATTCTTTGAAATATTATTATGAAAATGAATATCTCTAAGTGTAATTTCACATCCCAAAGGAATTTGACCGGAACCTCCCTTGATGGCCGTACCAAGTACAAACTTGAAGACTGGTCTGTGTCTAGAAGGGTGAAAAAGGAGCAGAATGGTTTTAGCTCAGAATTGGCACTTCCAAAGCATTTCAAACATGGAATTGAGATCGAGAAAGTTGAAGAGAAATTCCTTGACCTTATCCACATGTCACACTCTCTTGTGGGTCATACAAGTGCCAAACTCTTCTTTTTTTCTAAGAAAATTGCCCTTTCTTTTGAAGAACCTATCACTTTTAGTTACCAACAGTTGATTAAGACATATGAGGACACATAGGATGCGACATCACCTTTTGAAACCTTCACATTTCCTAAGGAGGTTGTATAAGTCATTAAATGCCCCTTTTGACCTCAAAATGACTAATGACCAAGGATAATATGACATGAAATAACATTAAAAGACATATAATACACCCTAAGACATAATATTAGACCCCTAAAAATATCTAAAATGCAAGTTTTTACCTATATGGAACCCAATTTGACCTGCAAGGTTAAATTTGGTCAACAATTATAAAATGAGATAAGAGAACATAAATATAGCTCAAGGAGGACAACACTTATATTGGGAAAGGTTTTAGGGCACAAAATCACAAAAAGAGGACCAATATTAACACATTTGGTTATCTATGACAAATGCACTAACATTCATAAATTAACAAATAAACACCAAGGGGCCATTTTAGGGGTTTAGAATTACCATTTTTACTTATGCAACTGCTTCTCAACATAGTTATGAAATTTTTACGTTGACATCACCATTTAAATTCTACAAAACATTAAAACCTAAATGAATAAAAGTTGGAGAAAAGTGTTTCTGAAATCAAGCTATAAATTATAACCTTTGAACATATGAGGAGGATTTTTCTCTGCCATTACGTTGAAAATAACATAATTTAGTTACTAAAAATGGGTATAGTAAAAAATCAGCCTTGAAAATGAGACAAAAGGAAATGAATAAATGAATGAATGAAAGATTTTAATAATGTCCATGAGACCAAGCAGTGTATGTGATCGAGAGCTACATTAAAGTTGTCTGTGATATCACAACTTATTGACACAAGGGTTGCCCCACTTCTATTGCAGAATTCCTAATCCCTTCTTGACGCTAACTCTTCTACTATGGATCTCAATTAGAAAACTTGTTGTACTATTTAACCTTTCCTCTTCAAACAAGTTAGTTAAGTTGTCAACCCTAAAGTTATCTTTATATTTGATATGGATGTCAATATAGGATGCACACTCCATAATGAAGTGCCATTCTATCTCCACTAATCCCTTGTCACAAAATAAACATGTTCTTATTTTCCATTAATCCTTGGGTATTGTCCACCTATCAATTTCACACCCAAGATGATGTGAGCTGGTCCTCAACTTTGTATTCAACATATTTTATTTCTATTTGATTTTTGCCCCTATGTATGTCTTTTCTCCATGCTCCCTTGTGGGGTTAAACTTATTAATGTAGTATGCTTTCTTCTGTCCTAGTTGTTTTATCCACATGGCTGTCTTGAATTTCTCTCTCACATACTTTTTTATTTCCTCATTGGTGTTTGGTCATTTTTTCATGTTGATGTCACATTTACTCATGCATTTTTTGTTTTGTTTCATCCATGTGTTTTTTTTGCTTAGCTTTGCTTTTATTACCATTTTGGGCCATCAATGGTTCTCCATACTTTGTGTCTTTTTTAAATAACTTAATGTATGAGTCATTTCTAATGCTTCCAATGGAAAGGTACCTATTTTGGCTAATAGAATCTCATATGGAACTAAATTTTTGACTTTGAGACTACTTGTGATTAAATGCTTTGGCATTCTCTCTATATGTCTCTAATTTAGGTCAGACACATTGTTGCCCTAAACTTTGCATCCATATAGGACCACTAGTGTGACAAGTAGACCGAACAAGGTTCTCATGGTTTTCTAGTCCCATAATTCTACATTCTTGCATCTATTTTTCAATGAGTATAAGGCCTTCCACCCTCCTTGAATTCTTTTTGACTTGTAGGTCTCCCAACTAGGCTTGTTGTGAAAGTCAAGCCTAGGATATTTGTATTCTTCCACTATTTCCAGTGGATTTCCTTTGAAAAGGAATTCAGTTTGTTTCTTTTTTCTCCATTGAGAAAAATAATAAATTTTGTCTTTCTAGTGTTCACTTGCATTCCCACCTCTTGACATAAGAGATCTAGAGCTTTCAAATGTACTCTCAAACTATGGATAATTTTTGCAATTAGATAGAGATCATCTGCATATAAAAATAACTTTAAAACATAATTAGCTAGGTGGACACCCCCCCTCTAACGTTATTTATCCACTCCTCTAGTTTATCGATGTATAACCCAAATAAGGTTGGAGATAGAAGACATCCTTCTTTGACTCCAATGTCTTTATCAAAGCATTCTGACATACCTTCACTTGTTCTGATTTTGGTGTTGACTTGCTAATAGAGTCTATGAATTGCCACTCTATATTCATCTAGAACTCCAAGATCCTCTATTCTACTCCAAAGTTCACCTCTAGGGACCCTGTCAAACTCTTTTTTAAAGTTAATAAAGTAACAAAAAGCTTTTTCTCCTTGAGTACCCCATACTTTTTCAATCAAGTGTCTAAGAGTGATGTAATGATCAATAGTGGATTGTTTCGGCCTAAACCCTGCTTTTCTTTTTGCTCTTTTACCCCATTTTTTACCCAACTACTAATTTTGTGATCTTCATGCTACCAAATAGCTTTCCAAAGAGGGGATTCACCATGATAGTTCAGTAATTAGACAAATTATTGATATTCCCACTTTTATAGAGAGGGATAACAACATTGGTCGTCCAATCTTTTTGGAAGCCTTCCTGAATGATTCCATTGAATATGCTTTTGATGTGTGGTTCAAGGGTTTCTAAGCCTCACTTTAGATATTCATCTTGCATCCTGTCTATGTCTTCTGCCTTGCCCTCTTGCTAGCCTCTTTATGCCTTGAGTGATATCCTTCGTAGAAAAAATCTTAGTTGTTGTGTTGATTACCAAAGGGTTATCTTTATCTTGAACTCTTTCATAGAGTAGATTTGCATACTCTAGCCATTGGGTATCTGTAATATTATTATTTGTTTGTTTTCTCTTTTATTATAATTCCTTCCAAAAACTTTGAGAATTATGTTTTTTAAGAGAAATTAGTTATTTTCTCCTTATAGTCATGTAGTTTTATTTTCTAGACTGGATGACTCTTTCATAAGCCTTTTTGTTTTAGTTGGTCATTCCAAGTCTTTTCAAAGTTCTCTTTGCTTCCTTGCACTCTTCATCATACCATGAATTTGATGGAAAAATACTTGCACTTCCACTTTTAGTTCTACTTCTCTTGCATGCCCTTAGGGCCATTTGAATTAAATGAATCAACATATTATTATTTGTTAGACAGTTGTTCATAGCTGGGGTATTATGCTTTGTTACCTGAAAATGTTGTTAAGAATGAACTTCAAGGGCTACTTTGAAGAGTTTTCAGTTCTCTTGATTCATGAGGATTCTACCTTGAAGAGGTTTCTCCCCTTGCTTGTGGTGGTCTTGCCCTCCATGTGGATGATTTGTGTGCATAATGAATTTTACATATATTGGATATTGGTATGATTTCATCTCTAAAGGGTAGTCCCCAATTTTGAGCTTCATCAATCTTAGGATAGAGATTTGTGAACAACTAACATAGTCCACCTTGCTTTGACCATTGTAAGTTTTTCAAGTGATCTTCTTGAATTCGTCCATGCTTTCATGTCATTGCATATAGACATGTCATACAAACTACATAATCCCAATAGTTCTACTCCATAATATGTAACTGCCCCCTTTCCATCTTGTGAATTTGTTTTCCAATGTCGAGCTTCTTCTTCTAACCATAACATATTATTTCTCACTCCTTCATTTCTCAAATTAAGAGCTTGGTTGTTTGTTGTCTGTGCATTGAAGTCCCCTATGACCAAGTCTTCTCCTAAATTGCTGAAAACTAAAATGTCACTTTTTAGTGATGCATAGGGGTCTTCACAATCCAACTTCCTTTTCTTATATGTTTTTGAGCCTCTCAGTGCAAAATAGCAAGCAACAATCCTAATTGTTAACTCATTTTTTGTTTTTTTTAGCCATATATACTGTTTATTTGGGTCCTCTTTCTCCACTATTATAATTCTGCACCATGTTTCTTTGATGAACATTGTAACCCCTCCATGTCCTTTACCATTTTTAGTCAATTCATTCCAAACTGATATTTTCTTATATCCTTCAAAATATGGGACTTTACAGCCTTCGTGTTCATGAGTCTCAGTGAGAATGATAATGTATTTTCCCTCTACTATGGGCCCCGACCTAGGACCTCTTCTCTAAGGGTAACCTCTACAGTTCTAACTTACCAAGGTCAAGTGCTCCTAAGGGGCCCCAAATCCCTATTTTTTTGTGTCATTCAGTAGCTGATTTGGGCTCTTCCATTTTATAACCACGCCCATTTCCCTGCATCCTTTACTGCTTTCACTTTCTCCCATTCTTTCTTTCTTTCTTCTTGTTGCTTGGGGGTTAAATCTTCATCTAGTTAGACATGTGTCCCTCTAAGAGACCTTCTATTCCTTAATATCTTGTTCTTGTCTTCTATGTTTTTCATGATAACTCTTACATGCTTGTCCTTTCCTCCTCCTATCAGTTTTCCCATTTTATTTGCTTGAAGAATAGAGCTTGTCTAATGTAGATGGTCTATCAAGAAGTCTCTTGCTGATTTGTTGGTATTCTCATTTTCATTTAGTCTTTCAATCCTTTAATAATGATGTTTGCATCCCTCTCATGTCTATCATGTTCTCTTATTTGCATTCTAACCTGTTTTTCTATTATCTCCCTCTATTCGTCTGAAGGTCATCTTACTATTTGAGCCCAAGACTTGGTCTCCTCACGTTGAACACCCAAATGAGTTTCTTTTACTTCCATATTTGTAATTGTCGATTGGGGCTCTTTTGTTTTTGGTGCGTTCCCTCCTCCTTTCCCTTTTGGCTTATTTTCCTTTATTGTTTTAAAATGATTAGAGCTTGTTTTATGGCCATCAACTCTTGTTACCCCATTTCCATGTTGTTTTGTAAGTTGATTACTTGATCCTTGAGTATTTTATTCTTTCTTACAAGTTGCCAATTAGTGTTTATAACCTCTTTCATTCCATTGTCCTCAAATTATTTCTTCGTTTCTAAGTCTTCGAGCCTCCTTTTCATGATCATTAATTCATTAACATATAGCTCGATGACCATATTAGTGGCGTTGACGTTGGGCTATATAATTCCTTGCTTTCTTGGTTCTCTTCATCTCTTTCCCTTTGTTTGTTTAATAAGTTTTAATTTCCTTTTGTATGTTACCCACATATACTTTTCCCCCCTTCTCCTTGTCCTCTAGGGCCCATCTACTATTCTGATGTGTATTAATTATCGTTTGCTTGTTGCTTATGATGGGTGGATTGAGTATATTATTTCACGGCCTACTTTGGTTCAGCGTTCTTCTTAAGCAATGTGTTCAATGTTTCTTTACTCTTTTCTTGTACTTGTGCACCTTGAGTTGTTAGTGTTTTCTACCTTGTGGAAGTGACTATTGTAGTGTTGTTAACTGCGCTTGGTAGGATAATTGTCATTTTTTGCTCCTAGTTTGTCTTAGCTTCCGACCCTGCCTTCACTTTAAAATACCTTTATATTGTTTTATGTTAACAAAGTGCAGTTTTTCGCCAGCCTTTGATATACTAATATGATAATATCCCAACATATTTGATTGAATGTATGATTCCCCTGCCCTGTCATTGCACCCTTGTATTGATATAGGGGATGTTGAATGAGGTCCAACAAGGTTACCAAACCTCCTCGAGACATTATTACCATCATGGACCTCTGTATTTATATCCCTATTTGAGATTGGCTTAGTTCCTTCCTATTGATAACTATATGTTTCTCTTCCACTTATGTTTCTTTATTTTCAACTAGTTTTATATTGTCATTTTTAACACTAACATATTCTTTACTGTTAATCTCTGTCATACTCTTATTACTTCCCTATTGTTTTTCTTTCATTTTTTAAGATTAGAGAGTCATTAGCGGATTGTTTTGGTCATAACAAACCACGGGCAAGGCAAGTATGAGATGTGATTCACACAAACAAACAAATGGCTGAAATACTGTGATGGAGGCGAAGATCGTTATGGTGATGGCGTTTCATTAGGATTGTGGTAGCCGTACAATGAATTGCGCCACTCACCTCACAGCATTGTGTAGAGAGGGTCGGTTGAAGGTTGCACATAAGGTTTTTGACACCATGACACAGAAAGATGTCTTCTCCTGGAATGTCATCATTGCAGCTTACCGAAGACATGGCTATCCTCAACAGGCATTGACTATGTTTCGCCAAATCCAACGAACAGGTGTCCAACCTGATCATTTCACCTTTGCTACCATCCTTCCAACCTGCGCCAAACTGGGAGCTTTCAAAGATGGTATGGAAATCCATCAAAGCATAATTGAAAGCGGATTTTTGTCCGATATTGTAGTTGTAAATGCCCTGATGGATATGTATTCCAAATGTGGAAACATACATAAGGCACGTGAACTGTTTGACAAAATGCCTCAACGAGATACTGTTTCATGGAATACAATGATTGCAGGATATGCACAAAATGGTGTTCTTGAAGAGGCTTTATGGCTCTTCAATGGAATGCCTCAACGTAATGTGGTTTCATGGACTGCAATGATTGCAGGATATTCACAAAATGGGATTGTTGAGAAGGCCTTGGAGACTTTTAACCAAATGCAATCGTCAGGTGTAAAACAGAACTCCACAACCTTTGTCAGCATCCTCCCAGCCTGTGCCAAAATGGGAGCTTTGGAACAGGGTATGGATATTCATCGAAGCATAATCGAAATTGGACTTTCGTCAGATGTTGTAGTTGCCAGTGCTCTGATAGATATGTATGCAAAATGTGGAAGCATACATAAGGCTCAGAAACTGTTTGACAAAATGTCTGAACGAGATGTGGTTTCATGGACTGCGATGATTGCGGGATATACACAAAATGGGCTTGTTGAACAGGCCATGGAGACTTTTCAGCAAATGCGATTGACAGGTGTAAAGCCAAACTCCACAACCTTTGTCAGCATACTCCCAGCCTGTGCTAAAATGAGAGCTTTGAAACAAGGTATCGGCATCCATCAAACCATAATCGAAAGTGGATTCTCGTCAGATGTTGTAGTTGTTAATTGCATGATAGACGTGTATACAAAATGTGGAAGCATGCAGAAGGCTTATGAACTATTTGACAATATGCCTCAAAGAAATATGGTTTCATGGACTGCGATCATTGCAGGATATGCACAAAATGGGCTTTTTCAAGAGGCCTTGGAGACATTTAATCAGATGCAATTAGCAGGTGTAAAGCCAAGCTCCACAACCTTTGCCAGCGTCCTCCCAGCCTGTGCTAAAATGGGAGCATTTGAAGACGGTATGAAAATCCATCAAAGCATAATTGAAAGTGGATTTTTATCAGATATTGTAGTTGCAAATGCCCTCATAGACATGTATGCAAAATGTGGAAGCATACTGAAGGCATGGGAACTGTTTAAAAAAATGCCTGAAAGAAATGTGGTATCATGGACTGCAATGATTGCAGGATATGCACAGAATGGTTTTCTCGAGGAAGCTTTAAGGCTTTTTGAAGAAATGCCTCAAAGAAATGTGGTCTCATGGACTGCGATGATTGCAGGGTATCTACGAAATGGGCTTGTTGAAAAGGCCTTGCAAACCTATCAGGAAATGCAATTGGCAGGTGTAAAGCCAAATTCCACAACCTTTGCCATCATCCTTCCAGCCTGTGCCAAAATGGGAGCTTTGGAGCAGGGTATCATCATCCATCAAAGCATAATTGAAAGTGAATTTTTGTCACATGTTGTAGTTGCCAGTGCCCTGATAGACATGTATGCAAAATGTGGAAGCATACAGAAGGCACGGAGACTGTTTGACAAAATGCCTCAACGAGATGTGGTCTTATGGACTGCAATAATAGCAGGATATGCAATGCATGGCTATGGAAAGGATGCTCTCAAACTCTTTGAACTAATGAAGCACTCTGGAACTTACCCAGACCATATAAGCTTTGTTTGTGTTCTATTTGCATGCAGCCATGCAGGTTTAGTGGACAAGGGCTGTAAATACTTCAATTTCATGAGGGAATATTATTACAATATGCCTAAAATGGATCATTATGTATGCATGGTTGACCTTCTTGGCCGTGCTGGCTATCTTGAGGAAGCTCTAAACTTTATTATCAAAATGCCAATTAAACCTGCGATTGTCATTTGGATGTGTTTGCTTGCCGCTTGTAGATTACCCAAGAATATAGGGCTGGGAGAATTTACAGCAACTCTCCTTTTTGAGATGGATCCTAGAAGTGCTGCACCTTATGTTCTTCTGTCAGGCATCTATGCAGAAGTGGGCAAGTGGGGTGATGTTCAAAAGGTAAGGAGAATGATGAAAGTTAGAGGAATAAAAAAGATACCTGGATGTAGTTGGATTGAAGTCCATAAAATGGTACATGTTTTTTGTGTAGGAGATAGATCACACCCACAAACACAAGCAATCAATGCCTTGTTGGAGAAATTGTCTTATGAGATGAAGGCAGCAGGGTATTTTCCAGATTCAAAACTTGTACTGAATGATGTGGAACAGGAGGAAAAAGAATTATTTCTGTGCCACCATAGTGAGAAGTTAGCAATTGCCTTTGGATTGTTAAACACATTCCCTGGAACAATTATTAGAGTCGTAAAAAACCTTCGAGTATGTGTTGATTGCCACACTGCAACCAAGTTTATCTCCAAGATTGCTTCAAGAGAAATTGTTGTTAGAGATGCAAACCGTTTCCATCATTTCAAACAAGGAGAATGCTCTTGTGGAGATTATTGGTGATGCTAAGCGAAGCAAGCTGTAAACATATGCTTGCGCTATAACAAGGTGCATTGTGTCAGATTTGCAGTGATTAGAAGGAATGAAGTTTTATTTTTCAGTTTCTAAAAAGTGTTTCCCCAAATGTTTGGAGAGCTAAACCATGTGGTTGAGTTCGTAACCTATAGTATCCATCACTTCCAACATATAGGGATGGCGTATATTTTAGAGCCGTGTATTATATTACCAGGAAGGTGTCTTGACATAGTACTGTTTTTCATGAAGCCTGTAATTCTCTAGTAGATATCACAATCTCATAGCGCCCCACTGCTAGGCTCCTCTGAAAACTGCCCTTCTAAGAGGCCGCTGCTCCACAAATTTCTTGAGGATTTTTGTTGCTGTTTTTGAATTTAGCTTGTTTCACTCGAGCAAGAAATACCAAGCAGTTGTCTCCTTCATGGGACCCCTGCCTTATAGATTGATATTAGTAAGGAGAAAAAAAGTTAAGTAGAAGTAAAATCACAAAATATTTCAGGTTGTAATAAAAATTTGTGCATATGAGCATAGATGGTTTATAAATTGATATTAGTGAGAAGGGGGTTGGTAGGTGACCTTAAATAGACTATGGCTCTCAATATCGAGCCTAATTAGGGTGTGGAAATCAACCTGAAACACATCTATTATAGTTAGGTTCAATTGAATAGTGAAAGGCAGGTATTTGTCATCACTATTGGTACGAAATATGTGTACCACAAGAACTTATAAGGAACAACGAAATGTAAGACCTTACTAGGATAGAGAAAGACATTGCAATTAAAAATCAGAACTTAATTGAACTGGATACTCTTTTCACAAGTTATTGTTGACACATTTTATTGTTCAACTATTAATATAAAAAATATACCCACAATCAAAGTGCATAGTAGAAAGCTTAGGCATTTTAATGAAGACAATTTTTAGATTAGGCTATCTCCCCTATTTTAACACTATCTTAAAATTGCTTGGGATGAAAGGAGTATGAGAAATCTGATAAATGCATAAAGTAAATGTGGCCATGCACAAAAATAGTACAATCTTTTACTCTTCTACAGGTATAAGAAAAACATAGAACAATTATTTAGTTTAACCTAACATTTGTCATTATACATAACTTGATGCAAAAGGTAAATAGTTCAACACGACAAACATATTAAACGATCCACACACACATCCAAACCAAGCACTGAGAAGTAGCCCCAAAATACTTATTAAATGCTTCAAAGATGCTTCTATCTTCACAATGAATTTTTTTTAAGAAAGATATAAGTTCCATGGCAAAAGACCCTCTATTCAAAGCTCACAATTCAATATATACACCCTGATTTCCCAGTAGTGGAATGGGAATATGCCACATGTATAAATTAGCATTGCACAAAATTGTAGTCGCGAAACAAATGTTGGCCTTAGAGTGAATTCAACTTGAACATGTTAGATGATTGTATGCATCTTCCTTCAATGCTTTTGATGGTTTTATATATAAATGTCTTCGTGTTTCACACTCATAAGTTAACCTATAGATTGGAAAAGTATAGTGCCCCATGCTAAAAGTGTTCTACTTTAGGCAAATAACACTAAATATTAACCATTTGGGATACATGTCGTATATTAATTCGTATCCACTTAATATATTTGTCGTGGAATCAAACAATAGGTATTGTTTAGATTAGTATGGACGATGATCACATCCATGTGGAGAATCTTCTTCTATATTCTCTTATAATCAAAGTAATTGGGCGTTGCATGGAAAACAAATCTTCATTTTGGATGCAGCGTTTATCTTTGCTTTATTTGGGTCTGCCCACCATTGGATTGAAAGCATGCACAAGATCAATGACGGGGGTGACTTGGGAGACTGGAAAGTCTCATATTTCCTTTGAAGGAGCAATATTTATATGTGTATGCTCCATGATCAACCTTTCATGTCTTAGGGTCCCAACCCTAAAAAATATTATTTATTAAGGTCTTCACCTCAATATATTACAATATATTTGCCTTTTAGATCTCACACCATTAATCTAAAAAATCAACAATGTGTGGAACTCTAAGGGAGTGTTATACTTGACATCCTTCTTCATGTTGTGATTGCCTCCCACATGTATCTATAGACACACCACGACCATTGAATCGTCTAACCCCCAACAATTTATTCCATTTCATTACTAAATCCCCCCCTAGGCCATTAGATTTAATGCTTTAAAAATTTGACATTCGCAAGAAATTTTAGATTGACGTGTCTTTGATTCTTCCTCAAGCTAAGATGTCCATAAATCATATGCATTGCTTCTTAATTTGTTTAAAATGTCTGACTCTCCATTGGATGAGTTCTGATGTAGATCGACGATGAGGAAACCAATTGATATCTGCAATTGATTTGAACAAAGAAAAGTATATCATTTTTTAGTTTTGTAGGCTTCATTCAAAACTTTTAAGGTGAAGCCTTATAAAATTACAACATTTAAAGCATAAGGCTTTATGAGTTAATGTTTTACATACTCCATTTTTGGTGACTCAAAGGGGATTCTTGCTAGAAAAAATAAATAATTTAGATAACTCTCTCAGAGAAACAAAGTCAAAGGAATCAAAATGACAAACGAAATAATCTTAAGAAAATGTACAAAAGAATGAAAATGAAGAACCTCAAGGGGACTGAGAAATTGTCGCCAAAGTATTTTTTAGTCCATCCCACTCTACCTAGGTAGGGAGATTTATCTTCTGAAGGGTTTGGAAGCTAATTGAAAGCTCAATTGTCCCTTGATAGGAAACAAATCTTCACCTTCTCGACTGCATTATGGATTTGTACTTCTAGCCCTATAAAGGGAGCCATGACCTTTATGAATTCATCAACAATGGGTGCACGAGGCTAATTTTGAAACATGAAATTGTCCTTTTTCTTTTCCTCTATTAATTTGAGAAAATATTCTTTATATAACAATATTGAGTTAGCACCCAAGTGGAAGGAAGCTCCTATTGTATTAGAAGGTTAGTGTGGCTATGCATGCCACTTATTGTTTAGGACAATGTTGAAAAATCTTCCTTGCACCTTCATGTAACCTCTTGCTTCTTTAAAACACTAATGGCTCATTGTGCTACATCCAACTTGTCATGGATGCTTGTTGCTAGCAGGTTAATTCTTAGACAAAGTAACAATCGGTCCTTTAAGAGTGAAGCTTGTGAGACTTTGGAACCAATATTCTGAAGTGATGAGTCCACCTCCCCCTTTACCTTCTAGCTCTTAACCACAAAATTTATTAAATTCAAGGCCTCTTATAGGTCAGATATTGTATAGATGATTTTGTTCATGTAGAAATCACACACCTCTTTCATTAGGTTTAAGGAAAAGACCTTATTTTATAATTTCTTTAGCTTATCCTTTGGTTCCTTAGATTTATTTGTTGAGGGGAGTCTTCTCACCTTCTATCACTTTAACTTTGTATTTAAAGTCTACAAACTCTTTATTGAGGCTACCATTTGTATTTTTATTTGCATCTAATTGAGACTACCATTTTTATTTTTATTTGCATCTGATTGAGCCTTTGATGAAATGTCCTGCAATTTCTTGGCCAAGTTGGATATTTGAAATTATAATCCCTCAAAATTTGTCTTCTCATCCTTTAAGTTCTTTTCCAATTTATTTTTTTGTCTTCCTTCTTATTGACCTTCCTCTTTAACTTCAAGTAACCAATTCTCAAGTCCTTCAAACCCTCATCAACAAACTATACTCAATCTCTTAGTTGGGCCCTTAGGAAGTTCAAGTAGGCAACATAAGTTTGTTAATACGAGAATCCCATTTGATCTTTAAGCTTTATATCCAATTAAAATATCTTTCCCAAGAGAATTTTATCTTCCTTTGGTCAATATCATGTATAGTGTCCATCTTGGGCTCTTTATTTTGATAATATAAATGGGCATTTCCTTGGATGTTATGGAAGTATGAAATTCATTGCATGGGTTGGACACTAAAATTTCATGAAGGGCTTACTCTAAGAAGGGGTTGAAATTAAGGTGGAGGGGTAAGGGAGTGACAATGTATAAAAGGCATTGTTGGAGGTATAAAACTAAGGGATCCCCTTGGAGGGGTGAATAAAACAAAGAAGAGAAGGACATGCACATCTCATATAGAAGGGTATTTACAAGGGGGTAAGTGTTTACGTGGGGGAGAGTTGGATTTATGCTAGAATGTATGACATCATGAGTGGAAACAAAGTTAACTAATGTATTAGAATGCAAAAAAATATGTACAGTGGAGCTAGATGCATGGGGTACAATATTAGGATAAACATTAGGAGATAAAGTAGTAGAGGGATTTACAAAGTTATGTGCAAGAGAGGAAGAAACAATGGGAGTAGGCCCCACAAAAATAATAGACATATAGATAGAACCAATTACAAAATAAGTAGTGGAGGAAATTGTATAAGAGGTTGTACAAGATGTAGAAGAAAACTAAGCATGACTTACCAAAAATTGAAGGGGGAACCACTTTTAGGATCAAACTTGACATCTTTAATATTTTTCTCCTCATTATATTCCATTTTTTTCTTTTTCTTTTTGGGAGATTGGTCTCTAGGACCTTCAAGCTTTATTTTCTTATGATTGTCATCACCATCATCACCCTAGCCTTTCCCTATTGCATTAGATCCCTTATATGTAGTTGAGGACTGAGAATCCCCTTAGTCCTATTGAGATTGATGTGGGGGTCACCCAATTGGCCTTGTAGCATCTTAACCCTTTTAGGTCTTATTTCTCCCATTTGCAAGATTTGGGGGTTCACTTGATGTTGGCTCTCCTACCAAGGGATTAGTAGTCTCTTGAGAGGAATTATTTGATGAAAGGGAACCTTCAATGTCTTGAAGATTGCATTTTGGGCATAGCCTTTGATGTTTCTAGTTAGATTGCCAATTACCTTTCCATTGAATACAATGGAAAGAAGGGGCATTGGTGTACATCTATACCCAAACCTATTTTTCTTTTGGGATTTGTAGGAATATAAATGAATGAGATTTTAATCTATTTTTTCTGAGATCCAAGGCCTCCACCATTAAGGATTCACTTAGTTAAATTGTTCCATATCATATACATGTGAAGGGTGGCGCTATTGTTGTTTTTCTACTACCAAACCATTAATTTTTAATATCCCTAGGAATTTTTAGGTTCCATTAAAAAAACCCTAGCATTAGTTGTACCTTCGAAGTACTATTATCATTTTTTCCCATGAAATATTTACTACTCCTAGTTATTTCTATTTGTCATATGAGGGTGGAAAAGTGTGATGTGGTGAATGTAATTTTTATTTTATCGGATTAATCCCTATGCTTACATTTCTATCCCAATGTCATCTACTTGACCTACCAATGAAAATTGTGTGAAGTGTCGTTACCAATTTTTACCATGAGACATTTAATACCCCTAGTTATTTCTATTTTCCGTATGTGGGTAGAAAAAGTGATGTTGTGAATGTAATGCTAATTTTATTGGATTCCTACCTTTGATTACATTTAAACTTCCTCTACCATCTACTTGACCTACCAATGACATGTAAGTCTAGGAAGGGCCCTCAAGAGAGAACACTACTTACTTATCCTTCTATTTTTCCCTTTTTTAGTTGGGTCATGTTTTTTCTAGTAAAACATGCATCCTAACCACCCATTTCCTCAAAGACCTGAAATCTATATGCAACTTGCCCATTTATGTCCATTTGATGTGTAACAGGGATTTTAATGGCTATTAATGGCTCTATTGGCAATTTGCTGACCATAATTTTGCCTTTATATCCAACCACTTGGCCTCCATTATTCTATCTTTATCATTTGTTCATTTATAGTCTACAAGATTATCATCTTCTTGTTCCATTACTACATAGTTATGATTTTAGTTTTTGGATCACCACACCTTATTTGTGCACTCATCATTGCTAATCATCTGATATGAAATTATCACTATTAGCATGCCTCTCACCATTCTCTCTCTACATTTTTATGTGATTTGGATTGGAAAGGTATTTCTTTGAGGAGCTACATATTCTCCTACTTCATGTTGCATATCTTTAGCCATTTCCTCCTCAACTAGAAACACTTGGATTTCAAGTTGGTAGATTATTGACATCACGAGGAGATTGATATGAGGGCACCTTTCTAGTAAGGTGAAACTTTGTTCTAATCTTTGATATATTGTTAGGGTTAGTGCATTTGTATGATAAGTTAGATTTCCTTTAAATGATGGAAAAGTTTTTTTTTGAAGTGACATGCACATTTTTTTATCATTCCTTCATTTTAAAAAAATTATGCATTTGATTTTCAATCACATTTAAATTTATAAATCTCACTTTGATTCGTAAATTACATTTCCTTTCCAAAAAATATGCTTTGATTTATAAACCATATTTTCCCTTCAACATTTACTTTCAGTTACTATGGCATATATTTTCCATTTTGTATACATCCTCTATGTTGCGGAGTAACTTGAGATCATGTCCTAGTCAAAATATGTGCATGTCTAGATCCCAGGTCAATACTAGTGCGTTCAAAAAGTCCATGTTGTGTTACACTAAGATTACATGTTCTTGTATCCATAGGTCATCCACACTTAGTGTGGCCTGGTATACTCATGATAATTTGTTTGCCTCCTCTATTACCCATGGGGAAATCCTCTCATGGTTCCTTACCTTTTATAAGTTAGACAAAACTCTTTGTATGTTGGGTGTGAGTTGTCACTTCTACTACTCATTGCCTTATCTATAGCCTTCTCCTCACATTTGCATCAAACCAACACAAGGATAGTGTGGTTAGCTCTGAAATAAGACTAGTAATTAAAAATTCTAGTTTTTTTTCTACTTTTAAGGTACTTTTATTCCTTTTTTTGCCTTCCTATTGCTAGGATGCTAGTTAAAAAAAACTCACAACCTCCCTACTACGACCTTAATATATAGGGTGTCTAGGGATATGTATGGCCGAATTGTAGCTTACGTACCTTTCATATTATTTTGTCACATTTCTCTACGTTCTTAGTAAGGTCGACCTATGAAATAACAATGGCTAAGTAGAGTATATATATGAGGTAGTTAGTGGTTATTCTTTGATCATCATATTATGAATTATGATCTTATTGCATGGTTGTGGAGATTGCCTCAAAGTGGATCAGTCATATTTATCATGTATTCTATGCTTTCATCAACTATTATTGTGGATTTGTTTATTTAGCTCTTAATTATGTGATATATTACTCCATTGCTACGAAACATCTAAGAAATTTCATTACAAGTGGTACCATAGTGTCAATTTAGACAAGTTTCTATGGTGTTGTTTTTTGGATCTAGTGTTTTGGTTATCATGAGAGCCAAAAGATTAAAAAAAAAACATAACTTGCGATCTAGGAAGAATTTATTTTTTTCATCACCGTAATATTGTTTGAAGTCCTCTTTTGAAAAAAAATCTAGATTTTTTCACACCCTTGTGAAAATTAGCAATGATTGTATTCGTTTCAATGAGACAATCAAAACAATATAATATTTTAGGACACATTATTCAGGCCTAAAACCATCCATCATAGGGTTTGTGCATGGCTGGTCCTAACACTCACAACCTTATGAAAGAGAAAGACACTCCAAAAAATCCTCACAAAGATGACATGGAGTCTAGGAATTTAGATCCTTTGGTTGTTGAGGTGGTTCACCAACTTCAGTCAAATATGCAAAGCATGATGAACAAATATGATCTTGATGTGATGAAATGGGACATCATTGGGGTAAAAGGAGACACTGATGTTGTGAAGAATCAACTAGAAAATATCAATGGATAATTGACCACTCTTGCGACTCAGCTTCCAAAAAATAATCCTCCACCACTCCATTTGGGTTCTCCCAATCAAAACAATCACAACTCTAATACTAGTTCAAAGCGCACGATTCCAAAAGTGGAAGTGCACAAGTTTTATGGAAAGGATCTACTAAGTTAGATTAATCAAATAAAAAATTTATTTGGTCTACATCAAACCTCATGTGCACAAAAGGTGGTCATTGAATCTCTATATCTAGAACCTGAGTAGTTCATTTGATATAGGTGGTTGTGCACTAAAAATAAAAATAAGGGCCTTCCTGTTCCCTGGTTGGTGTTTACTGAGGAGATGCAGATGCACTATCGAGACAATGTCTAAGAAAACTACTTTATTTAATTAGCAAAGTTATGACAAACAAGGACTATTAAGGATTATATTAAGTAATCCCAAAATCTATCCTTATGCATAGATGCCATCAATGAGGACAACATGATTGGCATGTTCTTGGGTGGGATCAAGTATAGATACAACTTAAGGTTCACATGTTTAATCAAACTTCAAAATTTGAATCCATGCCATTAGCTTATAATGCAGAGGAAAAATATCTGGTCAAATGAAGGGCTTTCGTTAATGTTTATGAATGCAATTCTACAACACAATCATTTTCTTAGCCTACACGATTGACCCTATTGCAAATAAAAGATAAATGTGAAAAATTGTTGTGTTTTGGCTATGACAACAATAAGATAAAAGGACAAATGCATTGAAAAGAAGTTTTTATACATTGAAGGCACCAATGAAGAAGAAGAAGATGATGAGGTCTCATGTGAGGGTATGGAAGAGCAAGAGGAGGAATTTAAAGATTTTCCTATCATACACTTTTGGGTATTAATACTCCTCAAACCCTTAAGGTGGTGGGTTTTCCTCAATAAATAAAAGGTGAAAGTGTTGATTGATTCAAAGAGTACACATAACTCATCAATAGTATTTTGTATATTCATTTGAACTATTTCATTTACCCAACCCCAAAATTTCAAGTTATGATTGCAAATGATGGCTTAGTCAACTGTTATGGAAAATACTATAGTATTAAAATTGATATGGGAGACTACATGCTATATTCTATTACCATGGGTGGGGATGACATTATTTTAGGAACACGACTCAAAACTTTGGGCACAATATAGATGAATTTCTAACAAATATCATGCACTTTCATTTTTAAGGTATGACATTTGAACTACATGGATTACAGGAAAAATATTGACAATTGGTTAGGTAAAATTAGATAAAAAATATTAATAAAAAAGGGTCTGAAGAATTTGTATCACGATTATTTTCCATAGAAGTTAAACCAAAAAATATGTTTACACATCCTGATTTATAGATGATTCTTGATGACCACCCAACTATTTTTGGCCCCATGCCAAAAGGACTACCACCAAGAAGAGAATGTGATCATGCCATAAGATTGCTTCCAAGAAGTACACCACCAAACATTAGACCATACATGTATCCATATGCCTATAATATTGAAATTGAAAAGATGGTATGAGATGCTGGAGGCAAGTATTATCAGAAAACCAAAGCGAATATTCATCCTTGATGTGCCTAGAGTGTAATAAGGATGACATTTGGAGGATGTGCCTAGTGTACAAAGAACTCAACAAGTAAACCATCAAAAATAAGTTCCCTATTCTGGTAATTGATGATTTATTAGATGAATTACATGGTGTTGCTTATTTTACCAAACTAGATATTCATTTTGGGCATTATCAAATTCAGATCAAAGATGAGGATATCCCTAAAACAACTTTCAGAATACATGAAGGCCATTATGAGTTTATTGTCATGCTTTTTGGACTCACAAATACACCGTCTACATTTTAGAGTTGAATGAATACTATTTTTAGACCTTTTTTGAAGATGTTTATGTAAGTGTTTTTTTATGACATCCTAATATACAACAAAATTTAGGAAGAACATTTGAAGCATGTGAAATAGTGACTATTACTATTGGAATAACATCAATTTTATGCCAAATCTTCCAAATTTTATTTTTTGTCCAAGAGGTGGAATACTTGGGTTATATTGTTTCACATGAAGGAGTCAATGTCGACCCTAAGTATATCAAAGCTATGATGGATTAAAAAGTGTCAAAGACCCTCAATAACCTTTGTAGATCTTTGGGGGTAACATTTTACTATCACGTATTTGTAAAAAATATGGTAGCATAACAACTCCACTCAAAACCTTTTTTAAGAAATACTCATTCCGTTGGAATGAAATAACTACCAAGGCATTTGAGAAGATGGAAGAGACTATGTACACCACTCTAGATTTGGCTACCCTTGATTTTTATAAAACTTTTGTTGTTGAATGTGATGCATCAGGATATGGTATGGGGGTAGTACTCATGCATGAAGGAAAACCCATTTCATTTCTATTACATCTCAGCCTACTCTTCAAATAATACATTAATATTGTATAAGGAATTAAAACTAACGATTAATATTTTCTAATTTTGATATTATATATAGATATTTACGTTGTGTAGTTGACAACTATTCTATTTTCTTTCATGGTTAGTAATGATTAGAGGACATTATCATGTTCATCTGATATACTATATTGCTAAGTATTATAATGTTATGTGATATGATTTAATTTACCTCACAAAATTTCATTGATGTGTATATTGTTAGACCCCACTGGGCCAACCAACATTTACACAAAAAAATCACAAGTAATTACTGATTACTATTAAGATTATTTTCAGCTGTTTATTTAGTAATCAAAAAATAAATAAATCAAAAACAATAAATGATGACATAATATTATCCCACTTGCTAAATCAAACCCATTTAATACTCAAGCAATAAACTAGTCTAAAAGCTAAATAACCATCAATCACATACAATAGGATGAAACATGTACAACTACTGATTTAATCTATAAATCAGTAACAAATGTGATTAAAACCACTACTACTTATATTTTTAGAAAAACATATAAATGACACAACCACTACTATGTTGAATATCCATCAATTAATAAGGTACAATGCCAAATACACAAGTAATGAGTACAATGGTACAATTTCAGCAAAAAAATGGCTCCATGATCCATAACATAGCTTGAGTATAATTATATCTGGATGAATAAACTGAGAGAGGGAGATCATCATTCGAGTGATTTACCTCCAACCACATACCAATGGCCTCCTACACACCTCCCATTTTGGAGTGGCCCTACCCTTCATAGAGGGGCATGTAAAAATAATGTAGACATCGAGAAAAAAATTGTAACCCATGTTTGTACTATCACTATTGTATGAAACAATCAAATAGACCATGAAAATACATTCCTCTATCTAAATGAAATCAACACACACATGTAAACTAGAAGTATAGTGAAAATACAATGTTTCAATGATAACATTACTTTGGCCAAAGTTTTCATTATAGAATTCAAATTTAAAAATCTAAGTCATTTTCACTCACATAGAACTCTATGCTATTGAATCATGACTTAAATAGATATTAGGAGATAGGTATATGAGTTACCACTAACATACTCATATACACATGTCCTATTATTCCATAATAGTCTACATATAAAGATTCAAAATCATAATAATACAGTTTCAATGTGTAATAAATACCATGCAAAAATAAATAATGTAAACAAACATCAATCAAGAATCCAACTGATTCCAAATATTTAACATCAGATGAAAGCATAGATTTAACAATGTAATTGATTCCATTTCAAATATGTCTAGACTAAAACATGAAACAAGTTGTTCTGTGCTTACATTTCTAATCATTTCTTTCTATCATAATTCTCATTTATGCAAGTATGCACAACTAAAATCAATTTATAGCCAACAATCCATTCTATTTATTCATGTAAGTATGTTATCTACTTTAAAACAATATGAAATATCCATGAATTCCATTCCAAAATAATTCTTGCCTTTGTTTTAATTCACCATGTTCTAAAAAAGAAGAAGGCCAATCCATAATAAAGACTGCATTCTGGTCATATTCTATATTACACGATCTACTTAATAATCCCTCATTTTAGATCCATAAATACATCTTAACTCTATTAAAGGGGTATAGTGTGTAAGTAAAACTAAATACATATTCAAGAACCCAAATATTATTTGCAGATGTACATGATCCGTATTTAACAATACAAAGCTATGTATACCATATTTTAAGTTACATAATAAAATCTCTTCATACAAATTTATACATGTGAAATTTATTCATTTAACTGACACACTATTGAAGTAAGTTGCAAAGTGGTCTATACTACTTAGTTGATATTTGGGTTTCATTCCATTCTTCTTTTTTAAACAAATTTAAGTCCATAAAATAATATCTCACTAGTACACACACAAAAAAAAAAAAAATTGTACTACTTCAATAAAGTATTTTTGCAAGTTTCTATACTTATGTGGATTCCATCAATTACCTAGTTTCAAATTCATATTATACTTGTTATTCTTATAATTAACTACAACTAGGTCTATTCCCACATTAAAATGTTCGCAGTGCATTTTTACAAAATATACATAACCAATTATGTAATGCACACACTAAGAATCAATTTATGTAATGCACAATATTCCTAACCCAATTTTTGAAATCATGGTTTTTAATTTCTTTCATGCTCCAAAACTAGAAATCTAAATTTCTTCATATAACCTATAGTCAAGTTATATCATAATGAATGGTTTTAATTTATGCTTACATTATATTACACAAATTTTCAATACAAAAAGGGGCCATAACCAGTCACACATCATTCCTTTTGGCAACACATAATTACTCATGTATACCAATATATACACATATATAATATAGTTATGCATATATATTTATATTCATTCTATTTTACATTATTTATTTTGTTCGCCCTTTTTTCCAAGTAGTGTCTAATAATCAATTAAAAAAACTAATTTATAATTGGTTATAACTCTCAAACATCACATCCTACAACTTCACTAATTCAGAACTCTGGTTACTAATTTAAGCCACAACAAGAATAATAGGCTATATGAACATCTCTGCATGCGTACAGGTGTATGCAAATCATTATATACCTATGATCATAAAAAGAATAATATGAAATCTGAGCATAGGTCCTATATCCAAATATAGATTTTCTTTATGTTTATTTCATGGAACTCATTTAACAACATATGATACTGGAAAATTCAAAAACCCTTCAAACCAAAACCCCAAAACTGGTAGTGGGCCGAGGTATTTGAAAGGAGAGTAATTCAAATCATACTAGATGAAAATTATAGCAATCAATAACAAATATTGAAACAACAAAGAAGCCTAGATCCATAACAACAAGGTTTAATCCTTAGCTCTATAAGCCCGAGGATGGAATCAACTTCCATCCTTAGGTCTATAGACCTAAGATGATAAAGTTTTCATTCAGGGTTTTGCCAAATCATTTCTTCCAGATGAAAATAAAACCTAAGATAGAAAACCACACTATTTCCTTCTTATTAATAGAAAATTGACCTAGTTATCAAAGATTTCAGGCTTTGAGTTATTTTCCCTTGCCTAGATCCTTTCTTTTTCCTTTGCCATCTGCCATTTTCCATCCTTAATCCTTTTCTCTTCCTTTTTCATTAACTTTCTTCAAACCATGCATGTCTTCCATGACCCAAATTTTCCCTAATTTTTTTGCTAATGTCTCCATCATGCAACTCATGCTCATAAATGCATCATTATACAACCTTTAATTGAACTCACAGTTCCATCTAAACATATTGTCATGGCAGCCAAATAGCTCACCATCCTCTCCTTGATGAGATCAAACCTCTGTCATAATAATAATAATTGAATGAAACCATAATTTGATTCCCTTTTACCTTTTTCTAAATGGAACATCATAATGAAATTATCATGAAGCTTCCATGTAAAAATTTTGAGTTTAATCTATTTACCTACGTATGCCAAAAGAACACATAATGTATTAAGATTCCAAGCTATGATTAAGTCAATTTAATTTAAATGGGGTCATTTTGCTTCTATTCAACCTTGTGCCTTGTCATTCAAATGGTAATGCCATTTAGAACCCATGAAATCAAGCAATAAGACAAGTAATCATTTTAAATCACAAGTAGTTAGAAATTCAGACAAGGTTATGTATATATAATCAAATGAGATAATCAAATTCCCTAACCTAATCTAGGTTATATCTCTAAGTATAGTGTAACTAAACTTCCGATGAGATATATAAGTAAATCAACCAAATAAATGTATTCATACTTCTACCTAATATAATGCAATGAAAGACATCATAACACAATGAAGGGCTAACAAACATATGAAAGTCAAGATTCAAAATGAAATCAAAGAAATAAGATGTAGTTGTAACCAAATTATAATTCAATATCATTTATTTTCATTCCATAACTAATTTTGGTGTGTGCTATATCTCACTCTCAATCCCCATTGTTATTATCTGCACCTCCCTATCTGATGATAATCTCCCTTTGAACTATCTATGAGGGTGGAACATTCCTACTTCCACCTCATCAACACAACCATTAGATTGAATCATGATAATAATAAATATATAACCATAGTAAACTACTAGATGTAAGTAATCTACAAAAATCATGATCATAAGTATAATAAGACATGTGCAACCTCTACGTATGTAGATATTGATCATGAAACAAGTAATATATTTGTCAACCAAACAACATATACAAATCCAAATCAGAAATAAAATATAGATCTTCTATTTATTAACCACATAATCCACTAATTAATAATTTAAATATTTCATAGAGAAAACTAGATGTGACATCCTTCCCCCTATAACTAGTCATCATCCTGATGACATTTATTTCAAACAATAGTTCTGAAATAAAATGAAGTTAAAAAAACTATAATTAATGTTCAACATTTAGACACAAAGTTATCTTCATCCTTCTTAATTCTTTTCCATAAATACAAAGGTTTTAACTCTGATAATAGCTTAGTCACTCTGGGATGCCCTGAATATGGAACATTGTGCAATTCCTTTAGCATTAAATTCCTCAAATTGTACTTATTATGCACATATATCACGCCCTTGAATCTTAATAACACATCATTCTCACACTAAAATTCTTGATATCTATGATCTTGAGAGTTTTCAGCTAAAGATTTCTTAAATTGTTCATAAAATTCATCTCTAGGTGAGAATTTTACTAGCTGATCTCAGAAGGTGATCCTTATTGTAGCCAAAGTTGCAATATATCTTCTATGATTAAGGGAATCTACAATTCTATTCTCTTTACCCTTAATGTAGTTGATATCAACATCATAATCTGATAGGAACTCTAACCACCATCTCTAATGAGCATTGAGGTTAGGTTAGGTGAAAATATACTTAAGACCTAAGCTATCAGTCTTAAACTCAAAAGGTTTACCCAATAAATAGTGCCTCCAAACTTGCAAGACATGAACTATAACACCAAGTTCTAGGTCATGATCAGCATAATTTGCCTCTTAAGGCTTTAGTTTCATAAATTCATAGGCCACAATTGAATCATCTTGCACGAGAGCTCCTAAACCATCTCCTAAAGCATTTGTTATAACTAAAAAATGGCCATTCAGATCCAAAATTCATAATATTGGTGTAGAAGTAAGCCTTTGTTTTAGAATCTAAAAGTCTTATTTGCATTTATCTAACCACACAAAATGATTCTCCTTCCAATGAAGATAGGCAATTGGGTTATCTATCTTGGAGAAATTTGGTACAAATTTCCTATAGTACCCTACTAATACCATGAAACTATACATCTAATGCACATTTTTAGGTGTTATCCAATCCATGATGGCCCTAATATTAATTGGGTCAACAAAAATTCTCTTTGTGGAGATGATGTGTCGCAAGTACTATACTCTTCTTTGAAAGAAATCAGACTTGTACAACTTTTCATAAATCTTGTGCTTCTACAATAATTTCAAAGCTAGATCTAAGTACTCAATAAGTTCTTCCTCACTCTTGATATAAATGAGGATGTCATCCAAAAAGACTAGCACAAACTGATCAAGATAATATCTGACCACACTATTCATGAGATTCATGAATACTGCTAGTATATTCGTTAACCCAAAAATAAGTACCATGAACTCGTAATGCCCTAACTAATTTTGAAAGTTTTTTTTAGAATTTCTTCCTCTCTAATCCTCAATTGATGATATCACACATGAAGATAAATCTTTGAAAATATTATCGCACCACATATTTGATTGAAACTATCATAAATTCAAGGCAATGGATACCTTTTCTTGACTTTTATCTTGTCAAGTATATGGTAGTTAATGCGTAGACAACGGGTTATATTTTATTCTTGATAAAGACTACAGGTGCACCCCATGGTGAAACACTTTGCCTAATAAAAGCTTTGACCAACATCTCCTAAGTTGTGCCTTTAACTCTACTATCTCTATTTTTATCATCCTATAGGGTGCTTTAAACTATGGTTATGACTTTGGAATGATACCAATAGTGAAATCAAATTCCCTCTTAAGATATAACCCTAGTAACTCATCTAGAAAAATACCCCCAAATTCTTGTAGAAAGGGATAGTCTTCCAAGATGGATTCCTTAGATTCTACAACATTATCTATTTTGATTAGGAATGTTTGACATCCTTTACACTAATCCTTATTCAATTGAATGGTTGAAAATTTTCTAATCTTTAACTCCCTTTGACTTCCTCAGATTTTGGTTTAGTTTCCCAAATTATCCAAACATTCAAAATTTTTAAGGAATAATCAAATTTAGATTTGTGACTAGAGAGCCAATTCACTCATAGGATCACATCATATGACCCTATTCATGATTCATAAATATAAACAACTGTGGTGAATTCTACAGACTTGATTTTAGCCTCAACTAGCCATTTGTCAACCTTGACCTTGGACTCATTCCCATATTATACTGACCATACCTTTTCCTTAAAACTAGCTTTCCTAGATAATTTAGTCAACATTATAGAGAAAATAAATCACTTAGTAGCTCCAATATCAATCAAAATAATAATTGGGTGTCTAAATAGAGTACCTAATACTTTGATGGTAGAAGCTTGGAAATTAGCTTGTCGATTATCCATAACTGTGTGAATACACTAGTGGAAGGTTCCTTACTATGAAGAAGAGGTTGTGTTCTTGATTTTGCCATCTATCTTCCATCGAGGATAATATTTAGCATAATGATCTCTTCCACAAGTAAAACATCCTCTTAATGGCTCCTTCCTCTCATCCTAATTTTCACCCTAAAATACTTCTCTAAAATTACCTCTTAGTTTCTTATTCCTAGAAATATTACAAAATATTGTGTTTTGAACATTGAACCAGTTCTTGGAATTACCATTCCATTTCTAGTTTTTTTTAAAGGGTGTCTTGGAACTACCAAACTTCTTATTATACTTATCTCTGACCTCTACTAGTGATTTCAATTTCTTCTATTATTTTAAAGCCTTTTTAAAAACTTGATCCATAGTGGATGGTCAATACATATCCACTTCACACCCAATTTAGGGTTTCAGCCCATAATAAATTTCCTAATTTGAAAACACTCATCCTTCTAATATTGTGAAACATAATTTAATATATTTATAAACTACTCCTAGTACTCGTTCATTGACAAATCCCCTTGCCTCAAGTTCTATAAATCTATCAACTTCTAGTCAAATTAAACCTGAGGTAACCATCATGATCTAAAAAGAGTCAAAAATTGATCCCATGTGATGGTATTAGAATCCATATTGATTTCAAACTTCTTGTTAGCCCACCAAGTTGCTACTTTACCAGCCAATTGGATAGCTCCCCACATAGCCTTAATCACCTCATAATAGTTCCAAATGTCAGAGTACTTTTCCATCTTTGTGAGCCAAGATTCATCTCTATCACCCAAAACCATGCCATAAAACTTGTGTAGATTTAATTTTTTCATGTCATGTGTAACTTATTTAGATACTTGAGCTTTAGTAACTTACTAGACTTCCTCATGCCCTTTCTCTTGAGGCATTTCTTGGTCTTCAGGTTGTTCCTCTAGAACTTCCTATTCCTCTTCTTCTTTAGATCTATGGAATTCTTGATTAAGAGACACTATTATATCTTTAGTCTCATTCAAAACAATGAGAATCTAATCCAGTTTCATAGCTTACTCTGCTGATAGCTAATTAGAATCAACTTAAGGGTTGGCATTAGAATGCCCCTCACCAACCGATCTACCTCACACCATTCTCCTTTCTAAAAATTATGAGAATGAAACTTATGTTAGTGGAATCATTAGGTCTGAGAGCTAAAACTTAAAATTTGATACCACAATGATATAGCCTATTGGGCTAATCAACATTTACAAAAAAAAATCACAAGTACTTACTAATTACTATTAAGATTATTTTTATCTATCTATTTAGTACTCAATAACTAAATGCATCAAAAAAATAAACCTTGACATAACATTAGCCCATTGAATAAATCAAATCCATTTAATACTCAAGCAATAAACTAGTCTAAAAGATGAATAACCATCAATAAAGTACAATAGGATGAAACAAGTACATTAACTACTAATATAATATATAAATCAATAATAAATGTGCTTATGTCCACTATTGTTTATATTTTTAGAAAACATACAAATGACATAGCCACTATTATGTTGAATATCCATCAATTAATAAGGTACAATGTAGTACAATTATAAATATACAAGTAATGAGTATAATGGTATAATATGAGTTAAACAAATGGCTCCATGATCCATAACATATCCTGAGTATAATCCCATCTGGTTAAATCAGCTGAAAGAGGGAGATCATCATTCAAGTGCTTCACTTCCAACCATAAACCAATGGTCTCCTGCACACCTCCCCTCTAGGAGTGGCCCTACCCTTCATGGAGGGGTAGATAAGAATAGTATAAATATCAAGAAAATAATCAGAACCTATGTGTACTATCACTATTACATGTAACAATCAAATAGACCATGGAAATACATTCCTCTATTTAAATGAAATCAACATACACACGTAAATTATAATTACAGTGAAATGATAATGCCTCAGCTATAACATTACTGTGGACAAATATTTCATTATAGAATTTAGATTTAAAAATTTGAGTCATTTTCACTCATCAATACTCTTTACTACTGAATCATGACTTAACTTGATATCAGGAGATATGTATATGAGTTCCTACTGGCATACTCATATATGTATCCCTTGTTATCCCATAACACTCTACATATAAATACTCAAAAGCATAATAATACAATTTCAATGTGTAATAAATACCATGCAATAAAATAAGATGTAAACAAACATCAATCAATAATCCAACTGATTTAAAATACTTAAAATTAGATGAAAACATAGAGTTAATAATGTACTTGAATCCATATGAAATATGTTTATACTAGAACATGGAACAATTTGTTCTATGCCTACATTTCTAATAATTTATTTCTATCATAATTCTTATTTATACAAGTATGCATAGCTGAAATAAATCTACATCTAATAGTCCATTCTATTTGTGCAAGCAAGTATCTTATCTAATTTAAGACAATATGAAAGATCCATGAATGCCATTCCAAAATAATTCTTGCCTTTGTTTACTTCATCATGTTCTAAAAAGGAAGAATGCCATTCCATAAAAAACTATATTCTAGTCATATTATATATTACAAGATCCACTTAATAATCCCTCATATTAGATCCATCAATACATCTTAACTCTATAAAAGGGGGATTATATGTAAGTAGAACTAAATAGATATTCAAGAACCTAGTTATTATTTACAGATATACATGACCCCTATTTAACAATACATATTTGTTTACACTATATTATAAGTTGCATAATAAAATCTCTTCATACAAATTTATACATGCAGAATATATTCATTCAACTAACATACTATTGAAGTAAGTTCCAATGTGGTCTATAATACCTAGTTGATATTCAGGTTTCATTCCATTCTTCATTTATATACAAATTTTCAAGTCTATAAAATAGTATCTCACTAGTACACACACATATAACTCATACTACTTCAATTGATTCTTTTTGCAAGTTTTTATACTTATGCACATTTCATCAATTACCCAAATTTATATTATACTTGTCATTATTACAATGACCTACAACCAGGCCTATTCCCACATTAAAAGGCACACAATTCATTTTTACAAATATACACAACCAATTATCTAATGCCCACATTAAGAATCAATTTATGTAATGCATAATATTAATAACCCAAATTTTGAAATGCACATATTTTTGTTTCTTTCAAGCTCCAAAACTAGAAATCTAAATTTATTCCTATAACCTACAATTGATTTGTATCATAATGGATGGTTTTAATTTATGCTTAGATTATATTGCACATATTTCCAATACAAAAAGGGATCATAACTAGACCCATATCATTCCTTTTGGCAACATATAACTATTCATGTATACTAATATATACATATATTCATAGATATAATTATATTCATGCATATATATTTATATTCATTCTATTTTACATTCTTTCTTTTTGTTGCCCTTTTTCCCAAGTTGTGTCCAATAATCAATTAAAGAAAGCTATTTTTTTTATAACACTCAAACATCACATCATAAAGCTACACTAATTTATAACCCTAGTTACTACTTTAAACCATAATAAGAATAATAGGCTATATGAACATCTCTACATGCCTAAAGGTATATTAAAATCATTTAGATACCTATTATCATGTAAAAAAATTTGAAATATGAACACATGCACTATATCCAATATATATTCTTTATGTTTATTTCATGGAAATACTTTAACAACAATTGATACTAGTAAATAAAAAAACCCTTTAAAGTAAAGCCCTAAAATTGGTAGTGGGTCAAGGTACTCAAAAGGATAGTCATTCAAAGCATACTAAATGAAAATTATGGCAATCAATAACAAATATCGAAACAATAAAAAAGACTAGATCTATAACAAAAAGGTTTAATCCTCAGCTCTATAGGCCTGAGGATGGAACCAAATTCCATCCTCACATCTATAGACCTTAGATAGTACATTTTTTGGTTAGGGGTTTTCCATATCATTTCTTCCATATAAAAACAAGACCTAAGACAAAAAACCATACTATTTCCTTCTTATTAACAAAAAACTAACCTGGTTATCTAAGATTGTAGGCTCTAAATTCTTTTCCCTTGCCCATATCCTTTTTTTTCCCTCTACCATATACCATTTTCCATCCTTAATCATTTTATCTTATCTTTTTTTATTACCTTTCCTTAAACCATGCATGTCCTCCATGACCCAAATTCTTCTAAAAATTTTTATCGACATCTCCATCATATAACTTGTGCTCATAAATGCATCATTATAATACCTTTGGTTAAACTCGCAGTTCCATCTAAACATACAATCATGGTGATAAAATAGTTCATCCTCAACCCCATGGTGAGGTCAAACCTTGGAAATAATAGTAATAATCTAATTAAATCCTAAATTGATTCCATTTTTTATTTTTGTCAATGGAACATCATAATGAAAGTATCACGAAACTTTCATGTAAAAGTTTTGAGTTTAAACTATTTACCTAAGTATGCCAAAAAAATACATAATGTATTAAGCTTCCAAGCTATGATTAAGTCAATTTGCTTTAAAGGGGGTCATTTTTATTCTATTTGACCTTGTGCCTTGCCATTGAAATGGTAATTCCATCTAGAACCCATGAAATCAAGCAATAAGACAAGTAATCATTTCAACATAGAATTAGTTAGAAATTTAGACAAGGTTATGTATATATAATCAAATGACCTAACCTAATTTAGGTTATATCTCTAAGTATAGTGTAACAAAAAAACCAATGAGATATATAAACAAACCATCTAAATTAATGCATTCATACTTCTACCTAATATAATGTAGTGAAAGACATAATAACATAATGAAAGGTTAACATACATATGCAAGTCAATATTCAAAATGAAATCAAAGAAATAAGACTGAACTATAACCAAAACCTAATGCAATATCATTTATTTTCATTCAAAAATTTATTTTGGTGTGTGCACAGGTCCCCATCTCTCTCTCTTAATCCCCATTGTTGATATCTACCCCCCCTCTCTGATGATACTCTCCCTCTAAACTGTCTCTGAGGGAAGAATAATCTTGCATCCACCTCATCAAATCAACTGGTAGTTATCTTGAATCATAATAATAATCAACATATAACCATAATAAACTAAATGTAAGTAATCTAAAAAAATCATGATCATAATCATATATGCAATAACTAAATTTCTAGTTACTAATCATGAAACAAGTAAAACATCTATCAACCAAAAAACATATACAAATACAACTAAAAAATAAAAAATAGACCTACTATTTATTAACCACATAATCCAATAATTATTAATGTAAATTAGATGTGCATTTATATTTTGAGTATTTATTTATTTTATTTTAAGCTTGGACTATCTACCTTTTTTTTTGACTGAGGTGTTTTTAGGACTATCCCACCCTCACAGAGTGGAACATAGGGAAAGTATCATGGGGATGAGGATGTAAAACTGGCATAGGGGATATAAATAATGAAACCAACAACCCCACACTGCATCCCCCCCCTCACACACACACACACACACACACACACACTTACACTTTTTCTTGTTGAGATAAATTAAATGTTGATGGAATTCTATGTATTCTTAGTGATTAATTTTTAATTTGTTGTGGAATAACAAGGTTGTAAATGGATGTTATTATTAATACAATTCATTAACATTACTAATATGTGTTGTTTGTATGAACCTCTACGAAACCTTTATGTCAACTAAACTATGATTTTTGAGTATGAATTAGACAGACCTATTTCTATGCATTGTAAACCTATAGAGTATTTGGTGTTTTTGTATTTAAATTATGTAAATATGGATGGATTTAATTATTACCCTTTTTTGGTGGCTGGGGGGGGATATGAGGTAAAAATCACCCAATAATTTAGCATTATATTAGTTTTAAAAACTTAGAGAAATCAATTTTTTTTGTTGGTATGGAAGGTTCTAATGGCATTATTATCATGCACCATTTGAGCCAAAAAGAGATTAGGTCATTCTGAATCATTGGTAATAAATTTTAGGTTCATTTTTTTATAATTATGGGTTAACCTTGACATTTAGTGTAAAATAGAGTTATAGGGTCTAGTATGTAGTTTCCATGCAAAACATGGTTATGTAACTACAAGTCGATGACAAGAAGAAGGAACATGCATTTATGACTTTGAGTCTTATAATTAAAAACTGGTAGAGTTTCAAGAGAAACTCAAGGGTATGAAGAATTTAGATGAGAAATGGAAATGGAATAAGAAGGAGGAAAATGGAAGAGCATGGGGTCGTGGGAGAAGGAATAGATGAATTAGAAAAAGGACTACCAACATCTACATTTGAATGACGGTCATTATTAGTAACTAGGAAAGTAGAATATTTTAATTAAAAATAAGAATTTGTATGGGATTTGATTGTACATGTATATCGAATGAGTTTTCCATTTATTAGTTTTTTTTGAATTTATTCTTACCTAGGTTTAACACTAAAACCATTCAATTGCATATTATGGTAGTGCCTTGTTGTAAGACCTTGTTTTGCATAGTGATCATCTTAGACATTGATGATTATGAGATTATGGTTAATCTAATTTTAATTATGATTTTATGTTGTTAGTCACACCTAGATGAGGCATGCATGTATTTTATGAAGGCTTGTCATATGTTGGGAACCATTTGAAAAACCCATTATTAAACATGTCACAAATATTTAGTATTAAAAGTTAAATTCTTGCATTTCCTTTATGTGATATTAAAATTATGATTTTGAATATATTCAAGAGATATATTGAATTAATAATGTTTTAGTTATTTCTTATAAGATGGTAAAATGGAAGATACATGTGGATAAGGTTATATTAGTTTGTCTATGTGAATGCTTGTATTCCTTGGATGTTGGCTATTATTTATTTGGATTGAGTGACTTGTTTGATTAAAATTCATAGATTTAGCTATTAAGTTAGAGGAATTTTATGTGTGCATCAAGTGTGTAAGAACAATAAAAGGACTAATGAAGAAAATAAAATATGACAAGCATGGTTATATCACTAAATAGCCTTACCTTCATCCTTTATTCAACCCGCTCTAAGTAGTTGGTTGCCTAAGAAGAATTTGAAAATCTCTTTCAAACTTAACATGCTAGTTTGGCATGTAGATTTTAATATGGGTAGGTGAAACTTGTTATCTCTTTGCCTTGAGATCTTGTAGCTAATGTATATAATGTCTAGTGGATGACTGTCAGATATTCCATTGATTTCCTAAGTCTAAATTCAAGTAGGAAGAGGTGAGAGAGTCTAGGAAAAAACCATAGGAAACTGTAGAGCTGACATGCACCTTAATTGAACATGGAAAATAATGTCTTGTAATAAAACATGGGATAGTTAGTAGAGGGTGGTTAGCTAAGTCTAAGACACCTATATGTTGAAGTTACACACTTTATGTGAGGACTTTTTTTCCATTTTGGAAGGAGGATATACTAAGTAGCATATAAAATTAAGGAGGAGAACAACAAGTGGGAAGAGTTGGTTAAGAGAACTGAGACTTAGACAAATAAAGGATAGAGATCAAGAGATGTTGAAGCACTTGGGTGGGCTTCTTATTAATCATTTTTCAACTTATTCCTTTAAATGAAAATAGTTTTGTTCTTTGTTTGATTCTTTGGATATAAGAAGAATAAGACTACTTGGTGTATTCTAGTTGTTTTATTGTCTTGTCCATGGTTGTGTATTGGCCACAATGTAGTGATTTGACTATTTGAGGCCCTTGGAGAGGTTATGTTCCTCCTTGATTGAATTTAATGTTTTAGATTCATGCTTGAGTATATAAATGTTGTTGTGACATAATGTGGTGGTTGTCTATGAATAACATATTCATGGTGGTAAAATATCAAGCCTCTTATGCTGAGCATGGTGGTAGAATGATTGATTCTGACATGAATGTCATAGTGGTAGATTGGTAATCCCTCCCATGTAGTGGTATATTATGTAAACCTCCTATGTCTATTAGATATAAGCATCGATTAAGGTATTCTCTTGCTATCTAATCAAATGCTGGGCCTTGTCTATGCTATGAAATTTTGCTTGCTCATTTCCTATATTTATGAATGCTTAGCTTCACTTAAATGATCATTTGAATGCTTGTTTAGTTTGTATTTGGGACTAGGAGTCTCCTTATGTAAGAACCAAGAATAAGAATGTAGGTGGTGCATGGTCATTTCCTAGTGTTAAGGTACCCTTGTTTAGATATTCACCCTTGCCTTTACCAAATGATGTAAACATGCATAGAGCTAGGAGTATCAAGATCAGGGTTGTCTAGAGTAGTAGCTTAATGATGATAAAAGGTTGGGTGGTGAGCCTTACTTAAATGACTAATAATTGTTTTGGAGTAGACATGGATCTTGCTGAAGACTGGTTGATTATCCATTACGTAATCAATCCAAGAGATGTACCTCTTGTTATGTAAATAAATGGATGAAATTTTATGTATTATTCATGTTCATTAGTAGCCATACTTCTTGTAATAATCTTGTGAAAGATATAACTTGGATAATATTCTAGTTATGGGTAAAGACTTCTATTATCTATTGTTGAAACCTATTTATTAAACTGAGATGTAATTAATTAATAATACCTATCTATAGATCCTTGGGAAGGAGCCTATATTTGAGAAAAGATTCATTAACCTATATAGCTCTTTTCAAAATAAAGACACCATGATTCATTTTATTAAATATTTGTTATGAAAAGGTTATTAAATAAGCATTGTGTATCTCTTTATGATCCAAATGTGGTGTGATTTAATGGATCATACTTGTCTAAAAATGAGTGGAATTAAAACAAATAACTGTGAGATTTTTATTGGGAATAACAATATAACTTGTCTACTTAATCTAAATATTTATGTTTCTAGTTTAAAATATGCCTTATGAAAGGAATCTTGGAAGTTTTATCAGTTGAGTAATATTCTTGTTAGAAATCTTCTTGATAATTATACCAAATTATTATAAGAAGAATTTTGATAGAGGTTAGATCTATTGTAATAATTATAACAAGGTTGTAACCTTTAGGTTTGACTGTGGTCACTTTTTCTAAAATTAAATTAATGAATAAAAGAACTTATGTTAATATTCCTATAGTAGTTTCTTGTGCTTCTTACCAAATAAGGTGGTTTTATTCTTCCCTCTTTGAATGGATTTGGATGAGTCTGAGAGCCATTACCAGTCATAACATTCAATTGAGCCTTAAAGAAGGTACTTGTATATAGATAATATTTTCAAAGTTTATCAATTACTGATGTTTTCTATCTTGCAAGAACCTATTGAGTCTCAATATCTATGAGTGCATGCCTTAAGGGGTACACCAGGAAAGAGGTGGGTAGACCATTAATACCTCATAGGATTGTTGTCCCCTTACTACTACTTGATATAAATCTAGCCTTCTCTAAAAAAACATTCCCCTAAACTTTGCTTCCTCTTTTTCAGCCTCCTCTAGTCATTTTACACCTTCATTAGCCCTTTCCTAGCCTAAACTCCTTTTTGAAAGTTTACAATATAATGTCAGCCCCATCAACCTTGTACTCTAATTGAAAAAAATCATTTAGGGTTTAGGTCCACCCTTGATTGACTTAGACCAAGACCTAATTTGATTTTGTCAATAACAATATAAATTTGATTAGGTTGACCCTATCAACTAAACTTTTGGAAAGGTTTAGGGTTAGATTCAGCTATAAAAACACATTAATTTCACCATTTATAATAGATAAAATGAGTTAGTTATTCATTTTCACTTCTTTATAATTTGCTCTTTCACCATTCTACTTGAGGAGTCTTAGCTTAGGGTTTCTACTTGGAGAAGAATCTTGTCTTGTGGAAAAGTCTTAGATATTTTGGCCTTTCTCAGTGATCCTTATAAACCACAACAACTTCTTGCAAAACACCTTTAGCCAAGGGAGATATTGAGTCTCAACAGGTTCATATTAAAGGTAAGTATCTCTAACTTTTCTCCTCTCTTCTAGTAGATAGAATTAGCATAAGTAATGCCTTTTGAATATATTGCTCTCTCAATGCATTAGAGTTTTAACTATACATAACTTAATTAAGATTATCTTATGCATGTTTACTAACCTACATTTTGTGCCACAAGATTTGGTGAGAACTAGATTAGGATTTTATTTTACTTGCATTATACATTTATGAATATGAAAACATAGGACCTAGTTAGGGTTATTGCATAGTTTTTCTTGACTGGAGGCTTTGGATCTCTCCTTAGTGATTTTATTATGGTAAGAGATTCCTTGGCTAGGTCCAAAAAATACATCTTGGTCATGACCCCAGATATATAATGTATCAACAATTAGAAGTGTAAGTAATATTTATCTTTTCTGATCTAGGATTGATTTATAGATTAATTGCATTTCCATTTACATACATTATGGTGAACCCAACACGAATCTAATCCTTGCAGGTGTTTTTCACTCCATCTTCTTTTTCATCATTTTTTTAGTACTGTATCAAACCTTGGGTATAGTTCTAACTTTCTATTGTAGGTTTAACACACAATCGCTTCAAAATGACTCTATTCTATCTATATAGGTCTTCATCAATTACAAGTTACTAGATCGAGCAGTTCAACACAATATTCTTATTAATTTTAGATTATAATACATAGTCAAACCAATCAAATGTATATAATATTTTTTTTCAACATATAGGTCAAAAAACATAGTCAAATAGGTCAACTCTATTTGTTATCTTTTCATCAACATACAGGGTTTTGCAAACTTGGTCGAACCAGTCGATCCAGTTGGCAAAATTTGAAAGCAAAATTTGAGCATCACAACATAAAAATTTTCAAGCTAAAACATCTTCAAGCTCAAAAAGGTTACCTTATTTTATCTCTCTATCATTTCATTTCTTCCTTTATCAATATTTTTACAAGCTTGCATTCTATAAAATTGAAACCCTACAACTAACTAGGTCGACCTGGTCGATGTAGTTCTATAGTCTATCTTCTATCTAAGAGACATAGTCAACCTATTTTAATTTATTTTTAAAGACCTTAATTCTATAAAAAAATAGTGACCCAATTGAATCTATTCTATATTATCTACATACAATGCCATGCAAACTAACTTTTTACTATTATCAATCAAATGATTAACATCTATTTACTAGTAATTAATTCACCTTTCCTTTTCAGTTATTTGCATGATTAAAGTAACTCACATAGCTTAAATATGTGGTTTTTCAAATTACCATTTTAGTTACACTATTTTACTATTTTTCACACACTACCAAATTACTTTACATTCAAAAAGCATTAAATATGTCTTCTTAAGGCCTACCTTCTTGGATTTCATCACCAAGGGGGGAGCTAACTTGGTTTTCTATCCATGTATAAATACGTGGTTGATGGTATATATTGGAAAATAACCTAACACCCTTATCACTATAAAATTGTGAAGTGAGGGGTAGGCCATAATACCAAGCTATTACCATCACCAATACAGATCCCTTTCAGCCTAAACATCTTGAAACCAACCTTAGATTGATTTCTAGTTCCTTATTTCAGCTAACTTCCCTATCACATTAAAATCAAACTTCATTATAACTTAATAACACTTAGGATGAAAAAATAGTTAACACTTACTTTCCAATTGATTTTTACTCTTTGATCATTATGTGTTGTATTATAAAAGTTTCATTGGCTAGCGTTGGTGCAAGATTTATGTTGTGTGTTCTAATTGGATCAGTCACATTTATCTAATTATTTGTGTGCTTGCTTTCATTATCACTTCAAATTATCTTACAAGTTTTCACTTATTTTAGAACACTATCATCTTGATCGATATAGTCTCTTATAAACTGTTAAACCTTCATACATTATAATACATAGTTAACCTGAACAATTACGTATTATTATCTCCCTATTCAATTATCTAATTATAAATACATAATTGACCTACATGACTGTGTATTCTTATCTATATATTTTGTCCCTTATTCAGTAGTACAATATTGACCCATATTACCATGTACTATTTTTAACCTATGTCTAATCAGTACTTTGTTGACCCAATCAATTCTGTATCTATTGGCTGACTTTGTTCCTTATTTAGCCAACTCTGTTCCTTGTTTGGCCAATTCTATCTTTAATTTTCCTTCTTCTTTCTTAATATTTATTTCTTTCATAAAACACCATGAAATCCCCTATCATAATCTTCTTGGACAACCTAAATCCATTTAGACATTACATGAAGTGCTCTTTTCTTCCTTTATTTACCTCCTAAGAGAATCCTCACTCTTAGAGTACTTATTCTCCTCCCTCATCTTTGGATTGCAACATGGTTCAAATCACATAGCAAGATGAGATTAGTGGATCAGATCCTTTCCATACCTATCAAGAAAATTCCCATCTTCAAGCATCTCATCATAATATGGGGGTAATTGAAACAAGTCTATCTAATAAGCCCATAGACAATCCACCACCTAAAAACCCTCCCCTTCCTACCAATTCGGGGAGTCCTCCTATAAACACCAATCCAAAAACTGATACAACCCAAATTATTACACAGATAGTTCAATAAATGAACATAATTCAAACATTTAACACATCCCAAATGATGCAACTATATAATCATTTGATCTATATGGCTAATCAATCTCCTATTCTTCTCCCTCAAAATAATCAAAATTTTATTCCTCCACCTCTCAGAGATTTCATAGTGAATATCATCCCCCAACCTATTGTGAACAATAAGATGATCCAACACATCTAAAACAAGAATTTAACCCATTTCATTGTTTCTATTGATATTGGTAATGTATCTCCAACTATTAAGTATGATGGGACTAAAAACCCTGCATCTTTTCTTAAGGCATTGGTAATCTTTATAAAGAGTGGATCCAAACTAATACTTTCACCACAACTAAAATTTTAGTTAAAATTTTTACTGGTGATGTATTGGAATGGTACAATTGACTTTCCCAACATTCCATATGGTAACTTAAGGATTTAGTTAATCCTCTAGTTAAATAGTTTCAACATAATGATATTTTTGAAAATTTCCTTATCCATTTTATCAATGCTAAGCAATCTCCCACTGAATCAAGTCATGATTTTATCAAGCAATGGAAATATTTAACCCACAAGGCTGATCATAACATGACTAATGATAATTTTTTAAACTCTTTATAACTTCATTAATTCCTTCCCTTTAGTATAAGGTTCAAAATTTTGCTCCTCAAACTCTCAATGAAGCTCTTGATAGAGCCAAGCATAAAGAATTATTAATGAAATAGTTTGAACCTAATACCAAACTCATTAAATAATATTTTCAACATTTTGCTAATGTAATAAGCAAAAATCCTCCTCTAACTAAGCCAAGAGTTGCCAAAGCTGACAATACCCCATATTATCACACACCACTAAGTATGTAGCAAATGAAACAATTTTTCGGACCCTTTAAATCATTTACTTATCCCAATAATCGTCCTAAATGGTATGACCCTAATAATTTTTTTTGTTCCTACACTGACATTGACCACTCTCATGAAACATATAGAGGGATCACAAAATTTACTATCTCCTATATTCTTGGTGATTCATTCAACCACAAAGCCATGATTCAACTTTGTCATCAAGATTATAATAATGCTTCTCAAAAATGACAAGCTCCCAAAGTTTCTTCTTCTAACAACCAAAAATATTTTTTCACATCTAACTCTCAACAAGCTAAAAAGGATGTTTGTGCTATTGATGTCAACTATGACCAATATTATAAAAATTCTCAATATGTCAACACAACTAAGGCCAATTATTGACATAAACTATCCCACAAATATCTTGTCACTAAACCTAAGAAAACCATCTTTGGAAGAGAAACTCCTCAAAGATACTATAACTACTCACTTTACTTTGAAAACCAATAAGGAACTATCTCCTCCTTCTGAACCCCCAACCACATCTCTTCCTCTAAAATCTAATTTACCTTCTAAGCCTCATGACAATTCTTCTTCCAAAACCCATCATAACTTCTTAGAAGAATTCAACTCCATGCTTTGAAAAATTACTCTTATGGAGTTTGTTCACACCTATCCTTATCATCACAAGTTCCTCATGCAACAACTTAAAGAAATTGAAGATCCATCTTCCTTAGAAGAGGAACCATATTTTCATGAGCCTCAACGAACTATGATGCATACCATTGAATTCACTTATCCTTCTTTGAAACCCTCCATCAAGTTCCTCAAATAAGACATGATTAATGATGAGATCATCTTTTGAGTTGATGATCCACCCCTATTCATTAAAATAGCCATTAATACTAACCTCATTTATAAATTATTAGTATACGGGTTTGGTATTAATTTTAAATTTTATGGCTCATTCAACAACTTGGCTATAATAAAGATCATCTCAAATAAAGTCACTTGACATGCCATGGATTTGACAAAACTAATCAAAATCCACTTGGTTGTATTTGGCTCCCTCTTATGATTGACCCTAATACCATACAAATTAATCTCATGGTTCTTGATTTACCCTTATCTTACAACATACTCCTAGGATGCCCATGGACTCATAGAATGAGATCTATCACCTCTTTTGGTAGTCAATGTTTCAAGTTTATTCATAACAATAAAATGTATAAACATGAGGGTGATTCTAACCCTTGGAGTATTCAAATTCCAAATCCTAAATATCAATATCAAAATCCCACAATTCCAACAATCAATAGTGCTCCCTTATCCAAATTCATCAACATGAATCCAGATTTACATGTCACTCTTACTGATTCAGATGATGATGCACCTAATGACTTAAAAAATACCTACAACACTACTGAGCTACCTCCTTACATCTCAAAGTGTCTTCCTCATTATTTTTTGCCTCATGATCACACCATCCCTTTCATAGATAAGATCACTAATTTCAACCTCCATACAATGCTTAGGAAGCCTCTTACATAGAAGATGACTTCACATGCAATGATTATGGAGTGGTCAAATTATTCCAAGATACTTTAATCACGTCTCCACATAAATTTAGTGATTTAGGTATCTCCCCTTCTGAAGTTCCTGTCGAATATCAAGCATATAAAATTTATTCAACATATGATGATAATTACATCATGGACCAAGATCAATTAAGAGACTTAGATGTTCAAAATTATAAAAAACTGCTAGCTCAAATACATGATTTCAATCATGATCTTCATACCATTTCACCTGATTTTAAATTAGCACCTGAAGGTCATGTACCTACTACTAATTCTCCACTTATTGATATTCCTTGGGTGGTAAAACAAATCTTACCATTCAAACCTCCATAATTTCCTACATCTTCTAAGGCTTATACTAAATCAATCATTCTTTCCAATCCTCCTCCCATCAACAATACTACCAATCAACCAATTGAATCCAATCAACCTTCTTCCCTTCCTCCACCCACTCCTAAGATTACACTTGATGATAACGCCATAGATGTACACCAGGTGCATTCTAAATATGATCACCATGATAATAAAATTATTAATCTCAAAGTAGATGTGGAATATTATGGTCATATTCCTTGTTGCCTAGTGATGAAGCCATTCTTGAATTACTCCATATCTAAAAACATCAACTCCCTCAAAAACATCAAAAACTTTGGAATTTTATTAAGGACCCTTATTTTAGTAACTTCATCACTAGCATTGATCCTAAAATAAATCCCATTTCCTCTCTACCTAACACACCATATAATTTTCAAGATAGAAATTCTATGCTTATCGAGGAAACTACCAGAATAGAATATGGTATCCCATCATGCCCTCAACCAAACAAAGTCTCTCAAGAACTTATTCTAATTGAGCATGATAACTTTAGCTTATTTTTTGATAATATCATGATACTTTCACTTGGTCTTATGAGGACATATATGGTATTGATCATAGCATTATGGTGCACAATATCATCACCTATCATGACATTAAACCTATGTAGTGGAAATTTACACCAAAAGTTTCTACTTTATGCCATACAAAAATCATTAAACTTTTCAATGTTAAATTTATCAAGCATGTGGACTATTAATAATGGGTCTCAAACATTATCCTGGTTCATAATAAATTCACCATGGTCTTTTGCATTTGCATCAATTTTTATAACCTCAATCTTGCTTATCCCAAAGACAACTTCCCTTTACCTTCCATAGATGCCATCATCGATTCCATTTCTAGTTATGAAATGTTGTCCCTTATGGATGGTTTCTTAAGATATAATCAAATTCACATTGCCCCTGAAGATCAACATAAGACAAATTTTACCATGGAATGGGGAACCTATTGTTATGTTAAAATGCCCTTTAGCCTTAAAAATGTCGAGGCTACCTATCAGTAGGCTATGACCCATAGTTTCCATGACTTTATCCATAAGATTATGAAAATTTATGTGGATGACCTCATTTCCAAGTCTAAAATCTGAAAAACTCATCTGTCTGATCTTGCTATCATCTTTGATCACCTCATCAAATACAAAGCTAGACTAAATATATACAAATGTGTCTTTGGAATCATATATAGAAAATGATAGGGTTCTTAATCTCTCTTCATAATAATGATGTCAATCCCACCAAGATCAATGTTATTGTCAACATGTCCATCCCTTATTCCATTTCAAATATTCACACTTACCTTGTCAAACTTGGGTTAATAAGATGATTCATCCCAAAAATGGCTTATCACATCTATTATGTTAATTCTCTTTTAAATAAAGGTAATGCCCTTGAATGGATGGATCCTTGTCAAAAAGCATTTGACAATATGAAACAATCTTTATTTCATCCACCCACCCTTCATCTACCTTATAATGACCATCCTTTAATATTATATACTTCTTCCACACCCATATTAGTTGGGGCAATGATTGCCAAAGAATATGATATTAAAAGAGAATATACCATCTCTATATCAGTCAAGGCCTTATCGACTATGAAAAACATTATACAAAAGTAGAACATGATTGCCTCACCATATATTTTGCAGTTGAAAGGCTCTGACATTATATGCTTTATCAAAAATCTTATGTTATCATTCATTATGATCCACTCCATCACTTCTTCTCCAAATCCTTTCTTCTTGGAGATAGAATTGGCAAGTGGATGGTCCTTCTCATGGAAGTTGATCTTTGCACTATTATAGAAAAGCTATCAAAGGATAAATCATCACTGATCAAATAGCAGTTACTACTATATAACTATCAACCACTTTTAAGATATCCTTCCCAATGATAATATCCTCTATATTTAAGGTCTTAATCAATCCATATCTCTTAAATATTACTTAAATAATTTCACTGCTGATCTTGCAACAAGTAGTCTAGAAGAATCCCCTATCCTTCTTGATACTACTAAATCTAAAGTAGTCATCAAAGACCTTCTTGAAATTAACATTGATTTACATGAATATACTTGGGCCTTTCATTTTGATGGAAACATATGCCTTAAAGGAGATGGGGTAGATTGTATCTTCACTAGTACTCTTGGTAAAATTATCCCTTTGGCATTTCATCTTACATTTGATGTCACTAACAACATAGTGGATTACGAAGCCTTAATCTTAGGTATGAGAGTGACACTTGATTTATACATAACATATCTTCATGATTTGGGTGACTTCCAAATCAACTTCACCAAGTTAATGGTGATTATCAATGCAAAAGTGAAAATATCATTACTTATCATCAAATAACCACAACCCTTTCCAAAGAAGTCACTTATTTTACCATCAAACCCATCTCTTGAGATCAAAATTCTATTGCTAATTCACTTGCTCCTTCAACATTTTTATTTCGTCCACACCAAGTTATTAATTATTCTACCTTTATTATCCAAATAATAAAGTCCCCATCTTCTATTCAAAAACAATATTCCCTTATCTCCCACATCGATGTTGTTACCATTCGATAAACCCTGTGGTGTAAATACATAATTCAATTCCTTGAATACCAAACCTATCCTCCAAACACTGATTCCCTCTAAAGGACTCACATTCACAACCAAACTTTCAAATATGTATTTCAATATAAAATACTTTATTATTGAAACACTAAAGGTACCCTACTTTACTATGTTATGAAAGAAGAGGTACCTCCTCTCCTTGATCAAACACATGGGGAAATTTGTGATGCCACTGTAGTAGACATGATACATCTTGTAAATGCTTACATATGGGTTAATTTTGGCCCACTCTTGAAAAGGATGCCATTGAGTTCACTAAAAAGTGTAGTCCTTTTTAACTTCATGATGATCTAATCCATACAGCTCTAGTAGAGCTTTAAACTATGGAGTCTCCCTGGCCATTCTCAATGTGGGGATTAGATCTCATATGAAAACTACCTATATCATAGGATGGGCATGTCTTTATCATCATGGCTACCGATCATTTTACCAAATGGGTTGAAGCCATGACCCTCATCCATGTCGCCAAAACCACCATTGATATATCCATCCTTAACCAACTAATTTTTTTCTTTAGTGTTCCTCATACTATCATTTTTGATAATGGTGGTAATTTCAAAAATAAAGATGTCAAACAATTATGTGCTAAATTCAAAATTAATCACAAATTTTCCACACCTTACCTTCCCTAATGTAATGGCTAAGATGAGGCCACTAATTTTTTTTAAAAAAAAATTATCCAAAATAAATTCATGACACTCATAGGAATTGACATCTTCATATATATCCTACTCTTTAGGCCTATCGGACTAGCATACACACTGCCACTAGGACAATACCATTTTCATTAGTATATGGTTCTGAGTCAATCTTCCCATTATAAGTTGAGCTTACCTCTCTTTGCATATATCTTCATGGTATTATACGTGATGAAGAATTACATGAAACTTGCCTTCATGCTCTTGATCTTCTTGATGAACATCATCTTTCTTCTCTACAACACAATTGCCAATACAAGACCCACATTGCCGAACAACATAACAAAAGATTTAAAGTATACACTTTTAATTCTGGTGATCTTGTCCTTAAATTAGACTACACAAATGATAAAGAAGGTAAACATGATAAAAATGGTGGGGCCCTCACTTAGTTAAAGAAATCCTTGTTCCTATCACCTACACCTTCAAACTAATGATGACCATATTTTCAAAGAACCCACTAATGCACAATTCTTAAGGAAGTATTTTGCCTAGATGTTTCCCTTCTTATCATTCTTTCTATATGTCATCCTTATAATGATTTTTATAGGATATCTACATGGACATCACCCTCTTCCATAGTCTCTCTTTCCATAAACCTTAGTTCCTTCCTTTTGATCCTTTGGTTTTCCCCTTTTCTCATGAGTTGCATTGAAAAACCATGGATGGGACCCAGTCTTCCTCATGATTTCCTTTTGTTTTCACTTATTTCCAATGCTTTTAGTACTCCTTGGGTTTTTATTTTGTGAGTTGCAGTGTAAGACCATGGATAGGACTTGTCTTTCTTCATAAATACCATCTTTTTCATTTACTTTTCATATGCTTTGTGCACCCTCTTGGGTTTATCTTTTATGAGTTACAATGTAAGACCATGGATATGACTAAGCCTTCCTCATAAAATCACCTTCTTTTATTTACTGTTCCTTTTCAAGAATGTGTTTGCAATGGTTACAAGTTTTTGGTCCCTTGTTCTCAAATTTAGCTTTTTCTTGTTTTGTAGATCAAATTTGCACAAAAATAAGGTGTTAGCATGTTTTCCTACACTTTCCTCATTCTTATGATAAGGAATCACACTTCACTATCATTTTATCCCTTTTTCACCCGTTATCACATTTTTTATGATTTGAAGTAATTTAACTTGTTTTATGTTCATTTCTATTAATTTATTTTACTTTCATTCCACTTTGGCTAAACTAAGGTTGAAAATAAGATAACACTCTTATTTTACCTAAATTAATGAGACACTTAGATACCATGCTCTCTAAGTTCTCCTTCTTAGTAACCAAGTCCCAAGTTTTCAAATGATAGTCATCTTTAGCACCCATGTTTGGTTTTCTGAATCCATATGGAGGAGGAATAAAAAAGACATCAAAAATTTAAAAGCTAAATAATTTGAAACAAAAGGAAATGATACAAAAGGAAACATTCAAAATAAAAAGTTAAAATCGCAAAAAAATATGTGATTACTAACACATTTCCTATCTCTAATCAAAGCTCAAATTCCATAATTGGCCTCATGATAGAGCTGAGGTCCATTAGGATATGGTAGGATAGTAGATTGGAATAAGAGAATTTAACAAACTTAATGGTTTTTCCTACTTTCTCATGCAAGTACCCAATATTCACAATAGACCGTCGACTCTATAAGGGGTTCTAAGGAAGGGGGAACACGTTATGGGAATGTAGGTCCATTTTAATTTTCATGCATATAGAATTCATGGGATGATATACATACTTCAATCTCTGACTATAACTTTGTGTGGTGAGAAGTTATTTAGAGTCCTTAATGTTGAAAGTCCTCTTATTTTGACAAACCTAATTTGAGTGTCCTGACTTTGATAAAGAGTTTCTCTATGCTAGTTTTTCCTTCATTTTCCCCTCTACCCATTTCATTTCCCCCCTTGATAGGCTAGTGTGATTATAAATCTATTCTCCCTTTTCTATATTTAATTTTATTCACATATTAAAACATGCTAGCACCACTTTGTTTCACTTTTATCTATCCCTAGAACAAAACAATATGTTTGAGTGACTTTGGATTATTTTCTTTATACTATGACTCTACATTTCTAGACGTGCCTTACTTTATTTTACCATTTGTCATTGTTGTAACTATCTTTTATTTTTTGGATACTTGAGTCCATTTTTAATTTCATGTTCTTTTTCCATTGTTTAGTGAGGTTGGCTTGTTACTTCTCACTCACCAATGCTGTTTTAATTTTCATGCACTTTTTCCATTGATGATTGAGTAAGGATTATTACTTTACTTGACCATTTTTATTTAAGTAAGGATTTTTACTAATTTCACATTGATGTTTTATTACCATTTTTAGCATGTATCCTTTATTTGACTTGGTGAGTTTTCATTTCTTACTTAAGGTTTACTTATTTGATTTTTTTTTTGTCTTTACTAGCCTTGGATTTTTGTTTACCCCATTTACTCCAAATTTTGACTTAGCCATTTGGTTCTAAAGTAGAATTTATCACTCCAACTTACCAAATTTACAAGTAAGTCTCATCCACATAGCATTAGTTATCTTGGCTCTCCTACATTTGTTTCTTTTTGATCTTTAGTTTTATATCCTTGGGTTTTTTGAAAGTAGTCTCTGTGCCTTCATGATCAAAACTACAAACACAACAAACAACCATCCAATGATAAAGAAAATTTAAGTTATGTATATATTACTTTTATTTTTAGTTATTTCCATTTTAGTCATTTACTTTCAATTATTTTATGCTTTAAAATACTAGAAGTATTTAGCTTTAGCATTATGTGTTGATATGTTCTTTTATTGAAGCACCATCCCTTGTTACACTTGAGTGACACGTGATGAGTTTTTGAGTGGGGCATATGTATACACATAATATTTTAAAATTTTATCAATTATTAGTGCTTTCTATCTTGTAAGAACCTGTTGAGTCTCAATCTCTCTTAGTGCATGCCTTAAGGGGTACACAAAGAAAGGGATGGATAGACCATTGGTGCTTTGTAGGATTGTTGTCCCCTTAATACCACTTTCTATCAATATAAACTTCTCTAAAAAACATTCCCCTAAGTTTTGATTCCTCTTTTACACCCTCCTCTAGTCATTTTTTAAATCTTCATTAGCCCTTCCCTAGCTTAAACTCCTTTTTGATGGTTTATAATACAACGTCAGCCCCATGGACCATATAATTTAATTGAAAAAAATAATTTAGGGTCTATGTCATCTCATGGCCAACCTACACCAAGACCTAATTTGATTTTATCAATAATGATACAAATTTGATTAGGCTGACCCTGTCGGCTAAACTTTTAGAAAGGTTTAGTGTTATATTCAGCTATATAAACACATTCATTTCACCATTTCTTAGAGACAACAAGTGTTAATTATTAATTTATGCTTCTTTACAGTCTACTATTCTACCATTATACTTGAAGAGTCTTAGCTTAGAATTTCTATTTGGAGAAGAATCTTGTCTTGTGGAAAAGTTTTGGGTACTTTGGACTTTCTTAGTGATCCTTATGAACCACAACAACCTCTTGACAAACACCTTTGGCCAAGGGAGAGATGAGTCTCAATGGGTTCATCTTCAAGGTAAGTATCTCTAACTTTGCTCCTTTCTTTTAGTAAATAAAAGTAGCATAAGTAATGTATTTTTATTATATTTCTCTCTCCATGAATTAGGGTTTTACCTATATATAGCTTAATTAGGATTCTCTTATGCATGCTTAATTTTATGTTTACTAACCTCTATTTTGTGCCACAAGATTTGGTGAGCACTAGATTAGGATTTTAATTTACTTGCATTATACATTTGTGAATATGAAAACATAGGACCTAGTTAGGTTTATTGCATAGTTTTGCTTGAATGGAGGCTTTGGAACCCTCCCTAGTGATTTTATTATGGTAAGAGATCCCTTGGCTAGGTCTAGAAGATCCATCTTGGTCATGACCCCAAATATATAATGTATCAACAATCATAAGTGTGAGTATAATTTATCTTCTCTGAGATAGGATTGGTTTATAGATTAGTTGCATTTCTATTTACATACAATATCTTGATTTGAACATATCATTTAACCATAGAGATTATGTGTAAATCAGAGTCTTTAGGATTGATTACTTAATTGATTAAACCAATTAGGAGTATTGGTTTGGGGTCATCAGTAGTCATCATAAACATATTATATTACCTTAGCCAAGTTATAGCTCATTGAATCATCTACAAGTTTTACTTCAGTTCATGCCTCTATTAAGTTGCAAATTTGACTATACCTAGTTTTTTCTTTGATCTCAGCCTTAGCCATTCATCAAGTTTCATTGTGCATCATTTTGAATTAGGTGAATCTTCCTTGATGACTAATTTTTCCATGTGGACTTTGCCTTACATGCCTTTTAGTTGGGTCTTTTCATGACATTTTTGCCTTAGCTAATTAATCACTTTAACCTTTTATTTTAGAGTTTGCCTTAGTCAATTTTTAAGCTATCATGAGTTAGTTTAAGTAAGCCACATGTTTTCATCCTACTAACCTAAGAGTGATATCATCATGGATGATGGTAAAATTAGTTTTGGTTAAGTAGATCACTGGGAGATGTCCACATGTCATCATCCTACTAACCTAGGAGTGACATCAATTTGGACCATTGTATGGTTAGTTCCATGCAAGTAGAGCGTTAAGAGCCATCCATGTGTTATCATCCCATTAACCTTGGATTGATGTGATTTTATCCCATTGTACAGTCAACTCTAGGTAAGTAGAGATTTGGGAGCTACCCATGTGCCATTTTGGAATGGCTAACACCCTCTAACATTGTAAAAGTTTTTAGTTTCATGGGTTTGGTAAGATATTATAGATTCTTTATTGAGAACTTCTATTGCATTATGAATACCATTACTTCCCTTCATATAAAGGGAAAGGAGTTTGTTTGGATATCTGAGTGTGAGGAAAACTTTTTGTTAATAAAGGAATGACTCAATAGTGATCTTATTTTAGATGTACCTAATCCTATAGGAGAATTATTCATTTGCACTGATGCATCAAAAGTAGGGTTGGGATCTATACTCATGTAGGATGGAAGAGTTATAACATATAAATCTTGGAAACTCAAGGATTATGAGTTAAGATATCCTACACATGATTTGTAATTTTTAGCCATTATTAATGCATTCCTAATGTGGTGAAACTTGTTTCTTGGTCATCACTTTGTTCTAAGGTAGATCACTTAAGTTTAAATCATCTATTCAACCAACCTAATATTAATGCATGTCAAATGTGATGGATGAAACTACTATGTGAGTATGATTGTGATTTTTTTATATCGAAAGAAAGGAAAATATGGTTGCTGATGCCTTAATTAGGAGGCACCATGAGTTGTAAATAATGATTTTGTGTATTGACTTACAAAGTTAGATTTTGAAGTAACTTCTTGAGAACAACCTCTTCAAAGAAGTAAAATAAGAGTTAGATTCTAGTTTGAATAAAAAAAGGTACATGTGAAGGTTATTCTCTTGAGCTAGATGACATTTTTTGCCATAAATGGTGTATCTATGTTCCTACATCAGGTGGTTTGTATGAGATAATTCTGTCTGAGTCACATAAAATTCATTATCAAGCGCACATTAGAGGTAAAAATATGCATATGGAGTTAAGGAAATTATATCATTAGGTTAGTTTGAGGCATGATATTTTTGACTTTGTAGCTTACTTCCTGGAATGCCAAAGGGTTAAATCAAAGCATTAACATCTAATATGATTTTTATATCCTCTTGAGATTATAGAATGGAAATGGGATAATATATCCATGGAATTCATTGTAGGCTTACCTAATTCATCATATAATCATGATGTTATTATGGTCACTATGGATAATTTAACCAAAGTAGCTCACTTTTATCCCATGAAGACTACCTACAATTCTAATTCAATGGTAAGGGTCTTCTTGGATGACATTATTAGATTACATGGGATTCCTCGTAGGATTATTTAGGATAGAGATCTAATTTATACTTCACACTTATGGGCTTATTTACATAATGCATTGGGCACACAACTCAATTTTATTACTTCCTAATATCCCAAGACTAATGGATAGACTGAGAGAGTTAATAAAGTTATTGAGGACATGCTTCACATGTATGTTATAGACCACCAGTCCTGTTGGGAAGACTATTTGTATCTTATCAAATTTTCTTATAATAACAGCTATCATATTTAAATTAAGATGGAACTTTTGTAGGATTTATATGGTCAAGATTGTTTAACCCCACTGAGTTGGGATCAAATTGAAGAAAGAGTCATGATTAGACCTACCATGTTAGAACATGGAGAAATAAGTAGGTAAGATTCAACATCACTTTGAGACTACCAGGGATCAAAAAATAAAGTATGTTGATGCAAAGAGAATTGATTGAAATTTTAAATTTTTATGAGGTCTTCTTGAGAGTGAGACCCAATAAGAGCCCAATCCATTATGTAAAAGGTTCTAAGTTGGCACCTCATTTTGTAAGGGCATTCAAGATCTTAGAGACTGTTGGCCTAGTAGATTATAAACTAGCCTTGCCACCTAGCCTATCTCATTTTCATGATGTATTTAATGTTTATATTTTATGTAAGTATATTTATGACATTACTCATGCATTGTATTGGATGACATTGTAGGTTGAGACTGATGGATCTATGATTTTAGATCTCGTTAGGATTATAACACACAAGACATTGGCCCTTAAAGGCAAAGACCTAGATTAGGTCAAGGTCTAATGGGATAAATATGATGAATTAGAAACTAACTGGGAATATTTTTAACCTTTTAAGGTTTGATACCCTCACCTCTTTTAGTGACTTCCAATAGGAAGTCTTCATAAGGGGAGGGGAATGTAAGGCCTTGTTTTGAAAAATGCTCATCTTGGACATTTTTGGTTGTGTGTAGACACCCATTTTGGTACAAGTACACATATTTTTAGCCTTATTTTATGTATATATATTTTTATTAAGAATTAGATATCTAGTGATGCTATCTTTCATGGACCTCTTTAGTTTCATCTTATTTCACTTGATATACCTACCCCTTGGGCATATGTGTTGTGTTTTTTTAATCTTCATCCAATGTATGCTAGATATCCATACCTATTGTGACTATTTTATGTATTATTTTATCCCATATACACTTGAATCTATCATGGACACTAACACCAATGTTAGTGTCCAACTTTGATGCAACTGTTTAAACTTATGTTTTTATCTTTTTTCATATCTTTTTCTTTGTGACTATTTTGTTAGCCCTCTTTGCCCATCCTATGGTTGGATTTTCACATATCACTAGGTTCTAATTAAAATTAAAAAGGTTAATGTATATACAAAGGCTATGGTCTAATAAACTTAACTATAAGTTTGATAAGGCAACTATCTAATTAAAATTATTTATCTCAACCTATCAAATTTTACTACAACATCAAATTAAAATATTTAAAGCATTCAAAAGGTTAAATATACTAATACAAAATTTATACCAAGGGTTACTAGAATAAATATTATATAATCACACTATTAAGATTACACACACATGCATAGGAAGGAGAAATACATGAAATTTTAAGGCCCTCAAGACTTCGTAAAAAACATACTTACTAGGGCTAGCTCAACTCACATTATTAACCCCTTTTTACCAGGTTTTAAGAGGCATAATGAAAAGGAACTATGGTTTATTTTTATATGGATATGGTATACAAGTAAACATAATTTGAGTCTTAAAATTATTACACAAGGGATACCACAAGCCTGGTTAAAATATGAAGTCACTCCTATGTATATCTCTCACTAGACACTTGCATTAGATATAGACATAGGCATTGATGTTACCATCCCTAATCAACGCAATTATCTAAAGGTCAAAAATAATTAGGACACATAAAAAATAAAGTCCAGATCTCTAAAACAACCTATGATGATGATCGATCACTACCACAATACATAAAAAGATAATAAATAAGATACACTCTTTATCTCTTAGTTGATTAGTACTTACTGTATTTATTACACATGCTTAAATGAGATATATTTTAAAAATACTATATTACATTGTTAAAATCTAAATAATAATTGATTAACATTCAAACAAATTTATTTCTTAATGTTTATCTTATGAATCCAAAAGCATTAAAATATTTGGTGAACTTGTCCTATGTTTGTTGAACCAAAACCCTAGTTTTCATATTAGGGTTTTTGACTTCTTTGAAAATTCATCTCATATTTTTGTAATTTATTTATAAATATAAGTCCTTCCTCACTTATATGGGAATAGCTTAGGAATTATTAGTCATATTCTTATTTTGGTCCTCTTGGTTGTGTGTCTAGTTATCATCTTAAAATAATTTAAACCTTTATGGAGTTCTTAATGAAAGGTTATACACATAAACTACATTATGACCATTTATTTAATCCACATGATGATCAGTGTATTGCATATGAGGACCTAGAAGAACACTAAAAACTAGATAAAGTCACTTTTTCTTACAACTATGATAATGAAAGAACTAATCATGAAAATGAAAATATAATTGAGCCAAGTAGTGATCATGATGCTTCCACTCTTGGTTATGAATGCAAAAAAAATCCCCTTGGTCATGAGACCTTTATTATTCCTCTATTTTATGATGCTGAAGATCCAAAAAATATCCAAAATGATACCATTCCTAATTTTAAAAATCAAACTATTACATCCATACCCTCTTTAATTATTCCAAAAAGTGAGTGTGATTCTCTCCTTTCCAATGTTGAAAATATCAAAGAAGTTGAATGTTCCTCCACTATCTATCATAATTTAAATATGGAAAAAATCAAGTGTGTGACTTCTTCTCCAAGTAATGCTAGTGTTGAAAGTCCTATGTCTTCTTTGCATGATTCAAGTGAAACTAGCCCAATGTTTTCTTCCCCTCTAGTATGTGGTGAGCAAAATATATGTCCTATGTCTCCCATTATGATCATTAAAGAAAAAAATAAGAGTGAAAGTTAAAATATTAAGGAAACAAATACACAACGTGCATTATTTAGGGACATAACAATACTCCCAAATAGAATGGATGTTTCTTTTACAAAGGTAAAACTACGTAAATTCAAACAATAAAAAACTATGTTTCTTAAAGGTTTTCTAAAAAAATAATTTCCTAAAACAAATAGCAAGGATGAAAATGATTGCCTTGTCAATATTAATTTCTCACATAACAATGATGAACCTAAATTATAAAGTGATTTTACATTACTTACTCCTCTTTGTATAGTATGGGACACTAAAAATCAAATTGAAAGTGACATCCTTACATCTCTTAATGTGGTACATGACATAGCAAACGTTTCTTCCCTTTCCTCCTTTGCATTTTTTTTTATCGAAAGGAGAGTGTGCCTCAAAATGAAGTTATACCCCCTAATCCTATAACATGTCAGGAAGTTCTAAGAATTGTAACACCTTGTAATGATAATAATATTAAAATTTGTGTTATTTCACAAGATATACCTACATATTTAGACATGGGTGTTCCTTTATCGAATATTGACAAATCATGTGATGAGCTTATTTTTGAGAATGATAAAGAGTCTACCATTCCTATGTTATATAAAAATGGTAGTTTTTAACCTCTACAAAAATACTCAACTTATTATGACATGTTATCTATTATGACTAACATCAAAGATTTGCAACAACAAGTCAGTAATCTCAAATTGTAAGTTTCTTCTTATGAAGCTATTATTGAGGAGAATAGATTAATAGAGCAACCTATTACAAGGGATGTGTTTGAGTATCCTTATCCTTAATACTGAATTATGCCTTATTTATCCTCCTTTTATGTTAAATTGGATCCTAATATTTATTTAAAATAAAATACACACTCTTTTGAACATTGTACCCAAAATGGAAGCTTTCTCTTAAAGGATTTTTATCATAGGTTAACCTAAGGGGATCTTGATTGGTTTTATACTCTACCAAATGTTTAATTATCAACCTTTAAATAACTTTAATATGTATTTATATCACATTTTCATTGTTATACCTTACCTATATTACCATTGGAGCATTTGGAAACATTGACACAAATAGAAAAGGAACCTATACAAGATTCTATTATTCAGTTTAAGGATGTTTTATATTCCTTACATTAAATACCCTCAAATTTGTAAATCCAATTTATATGTATTAGAGATATTATTTTTTCACTAAGAGAAAGAACATTACATAAATCCTTTACTTCATTCAAGATTTTATATTGAGATGTGCAAAAATATGCATGTACTCTAATGAATACACAAACTAAGTTACCTATTTTTACATTCAAACACACACATGGTAAAAAAAATGTTTCCAAGATAAATAGAAAAGTTACTAAACCTCTTGAACCACTTAAAAATCCTTCTATGAAACCAACCCCATATGTCAAAAAATAAACAATAAAGGTGTTAAATAAAGGAAAATAGCATGATTATAGAGTATCTCTCATAGTTAGATCACATACCAATACCAAATGATAGCCTCTTCAATTTGATTGGTACCAAGATAGACAATGTGACATATTAAAAATATTTTTCTATAAATGATTAATCAAACTCCCTCCTAATTCACATTACCCACCTCATAAATTTGAGAAGGCAAAATGACAACACTTTTTCACTTATCATGGTATTAATGATCATAGAGATAATGAGTGTTTTAATCTCGATCAAAAGCTTATATAGTTATCTAATTATGGAATCATTGCATATTGAAAAGACATATCTATACTTTTTCTACATACTTCCCCTAGAGGTTAATCTAAGAAGGTTGAGACATCCCATGTTGAGCCCTACGAGGAACACATGGTCTATTGACCTTTACAAAAGATGAATTTTAACCATTGGTTGATTAGGTACATCAAATAAAGACATAGGGAGATGGTAAACTTATACAAAAATATGGGTAGATAAATAGATACATACCAATTAATAGGATATTTCTATAGATACTTCAAATATGATTACATAAGCATGATCTATAGTCCCATTTCCATATGATCATTATAGTCAGGATTTCTTATATCCATATAGATTTCATTGCATACAGTGATTTATTTATTCATAATAATAATACATGCATATAAAAAATACACATCCTTGTTATAAAAATTTACCAAATACTAACATACACCATGAAAATTAATGAAATTAAAAATTATATAATGACCAATAGAGAATTACACAATGAAAATCTACCTGTTAGTAAATAAAACCCATGTGAGAAATGTCATATATATATATATATATATACATATATATATACATATATATATATATATATATACATATATATATATATATACATATATATATACATATATATATATATACATATATATATACATATGTATATATATATGTATATATATATACATACATATATATATATATATATACATATATATATATATACATATATATACACACACACACACACACACACACACACACACATATATATATATACATATACACACACACACACACACATATATATATATAATATAATATTTATAAAAAATAAGCATATGAATCATAAGTTGGGGCATATCCCCCGAGGTATACTCATCATTATCAACATCTATAAATCTAACACCTCTAGAGGTAGATGCACTAGGATCAACCTAAAGTCCCCGTGCACATGATAACACACATAATCTCTCCTCAAAATAACCTATCCACTATACTATATACTCTTGATATCATATCACTTAATGAGTGTCTACATAATCTTAGTGGCACTTAACTATGGGATGTTCTATCTATCTAGCTCTGAATGTAAATATTTACACTCCATGGATGAAATATGGTATGCTACCATAAATATTGTAATAGGATCAAATAACAGTGTATGGGAACTCATAATATTAACAAATCTTTGAATAAATCCATCTCTGGTTACATCCATAGTTACACTATGAGTAAGGGCCTGCATCACTTGATCCACCATGGTCGACCATTCTTGGTTATCTACACACATTCAAGATACAACACCTATTAGAAACATATATAAAAACTAAATAATTTCATAACTAAATCAAATGAAAAAAATAAAACTATGGTAATCACATGTGGCTCTAATGGCCACATCATTTACCAGTGTTAGTCCTATAGGAGCACGTCTCTTGCCTCACCACCTATATTTCCTCCACCACCAACCTATGCTATAGAAATAACATGTGGAGATGAAATTAAAATAGGAAATAACAAAGGACATCAGGATCTAACCCATAACTATGCATACCCATTGGTACACCTTGCATCATCTCTTGCTACCAAGGGAACAATGAGATCTCACTCATCACCAAGTTATAGGGTTAGATATATAATAATAGGTGCTAGCCTATCATGAGGCATTTGAGCATTATGTGCTATCTAGTTCCATGGATATGATGCTAATACCACTCCATGCTCAATCCCAAATTACCATAAAAATTAGTCATACTAAAATAATTCATAGGCACCAAGAAACTAATAAATCAATCACATATTGATGTAGATCATCTATAACTCATGTCTATCCTTGGGCCACCTAGTAAAAGTCCTATAAGGATGCCACACAATCCAATATAGAGATAACATATCTAAGGTAATTTGGTACACCATCATGGTATGATGTCTACCACATGGGAATACCCACCACTCCAAAAAACTGTGGATGAGCCCATTTAGGGAGGGGATCACAATTGGCCATATGATTGTGATATGCTCATAAGCCTAGACATGCAATAGAGTCTCCACTCCAATACCCCTACCATGAATCTCTAATGTAAACCTATAGAGATATCAATATAAGTGGGCTAATATAATATGGCCCCATGAATACCTAATCCTATCTAGATTAATGTGACATACTATTTGATACATTCGATGAGAAATACCAATAGTCACACCCTCCAGAGCTACAAAATATGTTAGTAATATGAAAATAAAATTATATAACCATGGAACATCACCTCTAATAATGTCATCAAATCAAATCATACTTATTGGCTCTACATGAGGAACCCTCTCACTAGTAAAATATACATTCAACAGTCTGAACTCTCTCACCCCTAACCAACGACCAAAATATTTGATACACATAGTCTAAGGTGATGGTCATCTCACTAATGTGAAGATAAACATGTAAATGTATCTAGATTCCACCTCTCATATAGGGATTTTAGGAGGTGGATATCATATGAGGTCTACCCAAATGGGCTGGCCACATGCTCTAAAATGATCTGATCAATAACAACCTAGTCAGTTGCATCTAGACCTAACTCTACCAATGTCAAATAATATCAATTGTGCCAAAACTCTTGAAAATGAATATTCTTATGAAATAAAGAAAAAAAATAAAAAATGATTAGTGATCATATTTTTATATAAAAATATATAAATATTAATTAATCATACACAAAATAAAAAGACATTATCATCAAACACTACTTCCCATGATGGATGAAAATATTAGACATTAACATCCAAAATTAGACACTTGTATTGAGGTGCCAATGCAAACATATAAGATGATGATGCAAGCATCTGAAATCCTATGAAAAGGCCCTAAAAAAACACTCAAAATGAAAAATTAAAAAAAAATCAAAATTACCAATACTTTGTAATAAAACCTACTTACTAGCTTAGAAAAATACTAGCTAGCTAAGGCACTCCAGAGCACATCAATTGCATTGGGTGAGGGGATATTACATGTGGAATTATTATTCTCTAGACTAAAATATAAAAATTCAAAAAAAGTTCAAAATGTAAATGATTTCAAAATTTTATCACAACACACCTAATATACCATTGTGGCACCAACTTCAAATCCACATATCTTGAACCCCAGATGTCCAAATTTGAAACTGCAAGTTGCATTGGGATCTAGAAAATGAGCCCTTTCATATTATACCAAATTTTAAATTTTTCATACATTTCCAATAATCACTAAATTTTTTGCTACATAGATATTTTTATAGATTCTAAATACTACCAAAAGCAATGTTACAAGTTATTATCCAAAATATTTTTAGAATAATATCAAGTAAATGATATCAAGCACATCATCCATTTTACTTTTACAAAGAGATAACCAAGATAAAATATATATTATCCTCCCAAATTGGGGGCATCTTAGTATGGGCATGTTCATAAACATGTTCTACATGATCAAATATAGTTTGCACATTCTTTGGATTCAATGGGGGCATACCTTGGAAGCCTGTCCTCCACACCTATTAAGTTTTTAACATTCCTAGTTTACAGTAGGATCATGTTTTGGGAAACATGTCCTCCACATTGGTACTTATATAAATTTTCATATTTTTCCATATATAGTATGGGCATGCTTTGGAAGCATGTTTTCCATACTTACATAATTTCCAAATTAGCAAAATTCTACACATTGGTACCATTTGATATACACAGATTCAACATGAGACATATCTAAGATGCATATGCTATGTAACATGTGATAAATATTACAAAATAAAAATCAATTTAAAATTAAAAAACTCTTTTATGGATTGTTAACACAACAATTTTTTTTATGTATTGATACCTTGAGGTACTGATACCCTTATCAAGCATTCAAAGAATGTATTGAGCCTTACCCATTTGCAACAGTTTGGTTTTTATTTTTGGTGTGATTGGAGGGTTTAAATCATTTGGTCTCATAGTTTTTATTTTGTTAACTTGATTACATCACTCACTCTATACTAAGATATACATATACATATATTTTACACTCAAGTTTTACTCATTGAGAAATGATACTCTTGATGGTTGAAGTGACACTCTTCCTATTCTAGGTTGGGGGAATGATCACCTCCTAACTCTCCCTAATCTATGTACAAGACCACCATGGTGTAGCACACATTACCATCTATAGACTCAGTCATTTTCCTAGATAGAAGATGGATGAGGTTGCAAGCCCCATGTCTACTTCTCTAGTTTCCAACACTCCAAAACCATTTTACAATGAGACACATACACATGTGTGCTCTATTAATGCTCTTTTTTAAAGTATTGATTACATATAGATTATATATTCTGATTTACATTTTTAGCATATGCTTAGTTGAAATTAATGTTCAAATTGAAAGATTCAATAAAAAACTCAAGTGAAGACAAGGTGTCTTATCCACACCATGGTATGCATTATTTTCACTTTAAACTAGTAATTTTAGTTTTTCTTGCATTATTAGATTAAAGGGGGAAAATTTAGGCATTATTAGATTAAAGGGGGAAAATTTAGACACCAATTTTGGTATAAGTACACATATTTATAGTATTATTGTATGTATATACCTTTTTAATAATAATTAGACATCTAGTGATGTAATCTCTCATGGACCTCTTTGGTTCCTGTTAGCCAAATTTGGCTCACATATGAAGCTCTTGCATAGTTAGATGAAGTATGTGGATCAAAGGCTTAGAAATAGGTCTAATAATGTAAATAGAGGGATCCAAGTATGTTCTCATATGTTCTAGACATTCAGGATCATGGACCATGTTACATGTAATAATCCATTAGGACTTTGAAGGATTGGTGAAAAGATGGATTGTGTAAAGTTTAAGATCCAGACCATCACCAGGATGTCACACAGTAGAAAATGGACCAGTCCATTTATGTAATTTTTATATTTGATTATAAATCCTTGTGTGACTAGAAGATCAATCATAATTATATTTATACATACCAAGATCATCCTCTAAAAATTTCATGTCTAAGTGAGTTATCTAGCTCAAGTTATAAGCTTCTAAAGTTGGAATTGAAACATAAAATGTTTGCACTAATGTCAAGTTTAAGCTCAAGCAAAACATATCATTTTGAGATTAAATTTGATAGTCATGAAAATGTCAATGATAGTCATGGGAATGTCATTTGATGGGAACGTATATATCAAATTTAAGATCATGAAATAGCTATTGGATTTCAAACAGTGGGCCCTAGCAGATCTAATGGTACTCACCTGATCATACATCTTGATCCAATGGTATGAGGTAAGTCAAACAATCAAGGATATCAAGAGATTGATTTGTGGCATAAGCATGTGAGGTTTTAGACTGATAATAAATCCTAAGAATCAATATGCATTTGACATAAGGTGTAATCTTGGATAAAGTTAAAAAGTCAAGGGAAAGATCGATCGCTGATGCTTGATCATAAATATCAAGATCGATAGTGTGAGAAAAGGTCAATATGTCAACAAGATGAGTCAGATCTTAATAGCAAATTAGAACAAAGATGATCCCAATACTTTTGATGGAAGTCAAGAAGCCATTTTTGATAGAAGGAAAATAGGTCTTGTAGGGTTAACTTTCCACCATTAAAGCTCCATCTAATGCCATTAAAGGGACACACTGATGCAACCAAGGTGATCAAGAACATATGGGACCACCATTAATGCTAAATATGGACCTATGGTTCATAAATTTGGATTGATTAGGGTTGTTTATGTAATAGTGTTCACCATTTTAAGAAGGATCCATATATACAATGAACCCTTGGTTCTTGAAGAGATATAATAGGTCTATTTGGACCTATTATAATATAGAAAAAGGGTTATATAGTCTATAGGTCTGTATTAATATAGAAGCTATAGGAAAACCAATAATATTAGATTTATTTTCAATATATAGAATGGACCCATGATATAAACATGAAAATGGAGCAAATATGTGATAAATGCAAAAGGCATAATCTATTGACATGGTTCCATCATCAATAAAATAGGTACTAATCACCATTCACGACATGACACTATTAGTTTTAGGATTTTATCTTCATGAACACATCAAGTGGACTAAGGGTCTCAAGGTGATAAACCAGTGGTTGAAGGAGTAGTTGGGAACATTGATTATACTAAATTAGGTTTTGTCATCATGTAGAACTAGTGGGATCTCTCATCTAATGAGGAGAGTTTGAAACATATTGAAGCTAATGCAAGATTAACTATTGATGATGGAATAGTCATGATTGGACCAAAGGATGGTGGAGCATCCCTTGAAATATAGCATCTCATTAATTATTCTTGAAACATGTTCCCTCTTCTCTCTTCTCCCCTTCTCCTATATTATTCCATTCTCTTATCCTTGGTAAAGGTTCTCAGATTTTAAAATTTTTTTAATATTTTTGAAAGATAGGGATACTCTCTAAGATATTTCAAAATATGTTCATCTTGATTAGGCTATACCCTATCAAGAATTTATAAGAATTAGCTCTTGATACAATATAATAATTTCTTTGCCTATCTCTTGCCTTGGATTTGTGTTTGGTGAGCTATGCACTATGGCATCATGTGAAGGAGAATATTCCTCATCCATGGTCTTTATTTCTTGATCCTTTTCTAAAGTATATTTAATTTGAGTTGTAGGTCTCGATTAGTGATCTACTTAGAACCTCTTCAATGAAATACTTATGTAACTAGATTGATCTTGAAGTTGTGTGAGCTAGCATTGTATTCTATCGATATAGTGTGGGTTCAAGCTTATGGGAGTGTCCCATTTTTTATTTTGTGCATCACCTAGTTAAATTTATTAGGAGCCCTTATCCTCTTTCTAACCCTTTTCCATGTGAAGCATTAGTTTAGGATTAGTTTAGGTGAGCATCAAAGAAGAAGCTGACCTACTCTAGAGGTTTAACCCCACCATAGGTAACCCATAACCTAGGGCTATTCCCATTGTGTATCTCAATTGGAGAGAGCCTAAAGAACCCTCTCTAAGGGTGAAAATTAAGCCTATAATAGTTTATATCATGCTTGATGGGGCAAGGTCTAAAAGAGTGGAAATATCTTGGTGTGTCTTTTCTCTAATCATCTTTTGGAATCAAGCATAATAACACCAATGGTGACTCCAAATCAAACTTGTAGTTATGAGCAGACCAAGTATGTCTCAATAAAGTTTATAATTAGTTCTTGCATATCATTTTACATATGAATTTTCTATGGATAACTATGGTGAATATTCCTATTATCCACCTCCTTATCAATAACCCCAATATGGTCCTCATGATCCATATGAGCCTAATCAACCCTACCAAGATTTATGTCAAAGCTATGAGGAGCCTTGTCATGTTTCTCATGATCCTTATTATCAAGGGAATGGATCTTATCTTCCCCATGATCCTCAATAGCAATATGAGGACCAATATTAGTCATATATGCAAGAATATTTCCATGATCCCCCATATGAATAACAAGCTTGTCATAACATTGCTCTTCATCAACCCTATCATGAGCCATCCATACCAGCACTTAGGAAAACTTTAATAAGACTTGATAAGCATGGAATAGAAATTTTCTCACAAAATTATTATGTCTAAGATGTCCCTACTCACCATATACATTATGTGAGTGAGTCATTACAACAAATGAAAGTAGAATGGACACCTGTTGAGAGAGAAAATTTGAACGATCTCATAGGTGAGATGATGGATATAGGTGATTAAATTCAAAGCATGGATGACAAGATAAAAGGCCTTGAGGAATAATAGGTCCAACTCACCAATATCATGTGTCTACATATACACCACCTTATCTTTCTTATGTGGGACCCATTCCTCCCCAAAAGACCAATCCATGTGACCCTTTGGGGATGCTAAGTTCCTCATGTGTTTCTCAGACCTTTCTTTCTTGGAAATTTATCCAAGAGAGTTGTCAAAGAAAGAAGGAGATTATTATGGAACAACCTAATGTTGAGATCCAAGACTCCATCCTTCCTCAAGAACCCCTTATGAAGTCCTTCAAAGTTCTAAGCTAAAATCAAGTGGTGAAGTCATGTGGTGGGAAAAGTAAGGTAAGTTTGGATTTGAAGTCCCAAGATAAAGTGAGATCTGAACCTATGTAAACCTCTCCCATCCCTTCTTAGGAGTATTCTTGTGTTCCTTATCTTCATGAAGCCACTAACCACCTTAAAGAGGAGATATTCTAAGAGAATATTGATAAGCATTTTAGAGAGTTAGGGTTGAAGATAAGGAAAGAAGAGGAGAAATAGAATAAAAAGATTAACAAAAGACCTCTATATTTTCCATCTTAGAACCAAATCATGCAGTCAAGTAAATCCAAGGTTATTCAACCCCCATCCCTCCCTACTAAATAATCTAAGTCATTTCCATCTTGGAAATCCATCCAAATCAACATGTAAAAGGAGGAGGACATGACTGTTAAAGACAAGTAGTTAGACCAAGGAGGTGACACATATGTCTCATCTTTCTTAGAGTCATCCCAAGAATATCCTATGCCACTCCTTAAAGATGTAAGTAGTGAAATCCATGTTGAACTCATAACTGATAATGATGGATTTTTAGAGTCAAAAGAGGGGGTCATTATTGGAACACCACTTGGTGAGAACAAACATGTCTCATTATTTCATAATGTCAAAGAGGATGAGTTGCAGGAGTAAGTGTAAGTTGGAGATGAGATCCAATAGGAAGATAACCATTGGAAACATCTGTACCATGGTTTCATGAGTGAAATTGGTGAACTTAAGATGGAAAACTTGGATGATGAGATGGTACAATAGGTTGAATCTTAATCTAAGGATTCCATTAATGTTTTAGAGCTTTAGGAAGATAGTGATACTTTGAGGATGCCCAAGTAGAATAAGAAGGATGGTATTGATGAGAGATTGGTATAAATAGAGAACATGTACGAGATTGAGATATCTCTTATTGAAAATGATCAAGTGCTTGAGAAGGTGGATAAATAATTTCCCATGAAGGATAATGATCAAGATTGGGTAGATTATGTAAAGCTCCTTGATGAGTTTGAATCAAAGAAGAAGCCCTGTCTTATTGAGGATACCATGGAAACTAAGGAGGTATGCCTTGTTGAACCACCATTGGAGGTTATAGTTTAGGAACCACATGAGAAAGTTGAGACTATTAGGGTGCACATAACTAACTTATTTAGAGTTGCCTAGTTTTCACTAATCATCATGCTAGTGAAGTTGGTAGATACAATGAAGAAGAAGGAGTCATCAAGACCAAGAGTCAAGGAGATCTATGCCTCATTTAATTCCTCATCTCATAATGCAAGAAGGTTATCAAAATTTCCTTTTGACCTAAGAGGAAAGGTACACATAGTTTTAGGCTGTATATATTAGATTAGTTTTGTTTAGATTCCTCTAACTACAATATCTAGCACATTTGTTTGTTCCTATTTTTTTTAGTAGGTTAGTTTCCCTTTCAATAAGTGCCTTGGGCACTCTATCTTATTTTTTTCTCCTTTTAGTCCTTATTTTTTTTAAGAGAGGTTTAAATAAGATTATCACCAGGTCAATGTGTTGGACCCAAATAGAGACTCCATGCCAAATGAAATTGATAAGGCAACTTGGTCTAGGTTATTTTGCATATATAGGCATGTAACCCCTATGAGTCACCAAATATGTTGGCCAAATTTGGCCCACATGTGAATCTCTTGTATGGTTTGATGAAGTAAGTGGATCAAAGGCTTAGAAATGGGTCTAGAAATGCAAATGGAGGGATCCAACCAGGTTCTCATATGTTTTGGATATTTAAGAGAATGGACCGAGTTTCATTAACCTTAAGAATCCATTCTAAATTTTAAGGATTGGACAAAGGATGGATTATGAAAAATTTTAAGAGCTAGATCATCACCAAGATGTCATGTAGGAGAAAATGGACCAGTCCACTTATGAAATTTTATCTTTGCTAAAAAATCCTTACATAACCAGTGGATCAAGCACAATTATAGTTATACATACCAAGATAATCCTATAAAAATTTCATGTCCATGCGAGTTCTCTAGCTCAAGTTATAATCTTTTGAAGTTGGACTTGTAACATAAAAAAATTGTGCTAACATCAAGTTTAAGCTCAAGCAAAAGAAATAATTTTGATATTAAATTTGATGGTCACATAAATTTAAATGATGGTTACATAAAAATCATTTGATGGAAGCATGGATGTCAAATTTAAGATCATGAAATATTTGTTAGATTTCAAATAGTGGATCCCAGTAGATTTAATGGCCCTCGCTCAATCATACATCTTAATCTAATGGTATGAGGTGATTCAAATAGTTAAGAAGCTTGAGAGATTGACATTTGGTGTAAGTGTGTGAGGCTACAGACTAAAAACAAATCTTTAGAATAAATACATGTTTGACATGTGGTGTAAGCTTAGCCAAAGTTCACAAGTCAAGGGAAAGATCGATGGCTGATGCTTGATCATACAGATCAAGATCAATAATGCAAGCAAAGGTCAATATGTCAACAAGTTGAGTCAGATCTTGATAGAAAATTAAAATAAATATGAGCCCAATACTTTTAATAGAAGTTGAGAATCCATTTTTTATGGAAGGAAAATAGGTCTTGCTAGGTCAAATTTTTGCTATTGAAGCTTAATCCAATGCCATTATAGGGACACACTGATGTAGCCAAAGTGATCAAGAACATATGGGATCACCATTAAGGCTAAATACAAAGCTCTGGTTCATAAATTTGGATCAAGTAGGGTTATTTATGCAATAGTGTTTTCCATTTTAATAAGGATCTATATATACAATAAACCCTTGGTTCCTATGGAGATATAATAGGTCTATTTGGACCTATTATAATATAGAAAAAGGGATATGTGATCTATAGGTTTGTATTAATATGGTAGATATAAGAAAACCAATAATCTTAGAATGGTTTTCTATTTATATAATGGACCCATATATAGACATGAAAATGGAGTAGATATGTGATAAATGCAAAAGGGCTCATCTGTCGATGTGGCTCCATCATCAAAAAAATAGGTACTAACCATTGTTCATGGCATGGCACTGTCAGTTTCAATATTTGAGGATTTGATCCTCAAAAACATGTCAAGTGGACTTAGGGTCCCAAGGTGGTGAACTGGTAGTTGAAGGAGTAGTTGGGAGCATTGATTCCACTAAAACATACTTTGTAATCATGTATAACTAGTGGGATATCTCAACCAATGAGGAGAGTTTGAAGGCTATTGGAGCTCATGCAAGATTAATTGTTGATGATGGACTAGTCATGATTGGACTAAAGGATGGTGGATCATCCCTTAAAAATTGGAAGCTCATTAATTATTCTCTAAACATGTTCCCTCTTCTTTGTTCTCCCCTCCTATATTATCCTATTCTCTTCTCCTTGGTAAATTTTCTTAGATTTTAGACCTTTTTATATTTCTAGGAGATAGGGATACTCTCTAAGATATTAAAAAATATTCTCATCTTGATTAGGCTCAACCATATCAAGAACTTGTAAGAACTACATATTGATGCAATATAAGACTTTCTTTGCCTATTTCCTCTCTTGGATCTATGTTTAGTGAGCTGTGTACTATGGTATTATGTGAAGGAGAATATTCCTCATCTATGATATTCCTTTCTTTCTCTTTTTATAAGGTATATTCAAGCTAAGTTGAAGGTCTATATTAGTGTTCTACTTGGAACCTCTTCTATGAAATAATTATGTAACTAGCTTGATCTTGAGGTTGTGTGAGCTAGTATTGTCTTCTATAGATTTATTTGGTGCATCACGTGGTTAACTTTCTTAGGAGCCCTTATCCTCTTTCTAACCCTTTTCCATGTGAAGCATTACTTTAGGTGAACATCAAAGAGGAAGCCAACCTACTCTAGAGGTTCAACCCTACCATAGGTGACCCATAGCTTGGGGTTGTTCCCATTGTGTAGTTCAATTGGAGAGATCTAGAATAACCCTCTCCAAGGGTAAAAATTGAGCCTACAATAGTTCCATATTATTTCACTTAATTTACATACCCTTTGGGCCTATATGCTATGTTTTTTGTGTTCATCCAATGTATGCCAGATATCCCTACCTGTTATGCCTATTTTATATATTCTTTTAGACCCTAGACACATGCATCCATCTTGGATACTAGCATCAATGTTAGTGTCTAATGTCAACATAATTATCCAAAATTATCTATTTATATTTTTCCATATCTTTCACTTTGTGACTATTTTGTTATCCCTCTTTACCCATCATATGGTTGGATGTTTGTGTGTCACTATGTTCTAATTCAAAGTCAAAAGGTTCATATATATATAAAGGCTATGGTATAATTAACTTACCTACCAATTTGAATGTAACTCTATAATTAGAAAGCATTATTTATCTCAAGCTATCAAATTACACTAAAATACTAGATCAAATATCTGAAACATTAAAAAGGTCAAATATATTATTGCATCACTTGTACCAAGGGTTTCTAAGAGAAAAAGCATATATTAACATTGTTATAGTTTCACACACATGCATAGTAGGGAGAAATACATGTGAGTCTCAGGCCATCTTAGGAGTATTGGCTATGTAGGCAACACTTAGCAAAAAATAGGGTTGTTAAGGCTAGCTTGAATCACATTACTAACCCCTTTTTACTAGGTTACAAGAGGCATAATAATAATTCAATAAGAATTATTATTATCTATATCTGCTATATAAGGGAATGCAATTTGAGTCAAAAAATAATTACATAGGGGTAGTGTAGGCATGTTCAAAATCTGAAGTCACTCCTCTATATATCTCTCACTGGACACTTGCATCAGATACAAACATAGGCATCAAAATTACTATCCTTAATTAATGCATCTATCTGAAGCTAAAAAATAGTCATGATGTACAACTAATAAAGTCTAGATATCTAATACAACCCCATGATGATTATTGATCACTGTCATAGTCTAAAACATATTAGTAAATAAGATACACTCTCTTTATCCCTTAGTTTCTTAGTACTTTTTGTATTTATTGCACATGCTTAAATGAGATATATTGTCAAAATATTATATTACATTATTCAAATCTGAACAACACTTGATTAGAATTCAAACAACTTTATTGCCTGATGTTTCTCTTGTGAATCCAAAAGCATTAAAATACTATGATATTATGTTTAATCTAATTTTAATTATGATTTTATGTTGTTAGTCATGTACAAATAAGGCATGCATGGATTTTATGAAGGCTTATCATGTATTGGGAACCATGCGAGACCTATTATCAAACATGTCATGAATATTTACTATTAAAAGTTAATTTTTTGCATTTCCTTTATGTTATATTAAAATTATGAATTTTACATTATTCAAGATATATATTGACTTAATGAGCTTAAATAATTGATTATAAGCTATTAAAATGGAAAATACATTTGGTTAAGATTATATGAATTTATCTATGTGAATTCTTATATTCCTTGGATGTTGGCTATTGCTTATATGGATTGAATGCCCTATTTGATTAAATTTTGTAGCTTCAAATATTAGGTTAGAGTAATTTAATGTGTTCATAAAACTTGAAGGAATAGGAAAAGGGCCAATGAAGGAAAGGGACTATGCCAGACATGGTTATATAACTAAAAAACCTTACCTTAAGCCTTTTTAAAACCCGTGTTAATTAGTTAGTTACCTAAGAAGACCATGACCATCTCTTTCAAACTTAGTGTGATAGTTTGGTACCTAAATTTTAAGATAGGTAGGTGAAATTTGTTGTCTCCTTGTCTTTAGATCTTGTAGAGAACATCTATAATAACTAGTGGTTGACTGACAGATCTTCCATTAATTTTCTGAGTCTAGAATCAAGTTGGAAGAGGTGAGAGAGTTTAGGTAGAAATTGTAAGAACCCATAGAACCACCATGTGCCTTAATTGAACATGGAAAATAATGTACTATAATAAAGAATGGGCTCATGAGAAGAGGGTGGTTGGCTAAGTATAATACATATATATGTTGAAGTTGAACACATTATGCAAGGATTTTTCTCCATTTTAAAAGGATGACAGACTAAGTATAAGAGAAAAAGGAGGATAGTAACGAGTGGGAAGATCTAGTTAGGAGAGTTGAGATTTAGAAAACTGAAGGATAGTGCTTAGGAGGTCTTGAATCAATTGGGTGAGATTCCTATTAACCATTTTATAGCTTATTCCTTTGAATTAAAATAGTTTTATTTATTATATTTATGAATTTTTAGCTTCACTAGAATGATAATTTAAATGATTGTTTGATTTGTTTTTGGGATTGGGATTATCTTTGGGTAAGAAAATAGAATAGGACTATAGGTGGTGCATGGTCATTCCCTAGTGGTAAGGTATGATTGTTTATATTTTCACCCTTACCTTTCTCAAGAGATGTAAACATGCTCAGATTTGGGAGTCTCAAGCTCAGGGGTGTCTATATTATTAGGTTAATGATAAAAAAAGGTTTGGTGGTGATCCTTCCTTCAATGACCAATAATTATTGTGGAGAAGACATGGATCTTATTTAACATTGATTGATTCTCCATTACTTAATCAAGCCTAGATATGTAACTCATGTTATGCAAATAAATGGATGAAATCCTATGTATTATTCATGTTCATTAGTAGCCAATCTATTTGTAATAATCTTATGAAATATATAACTTGGATAATATTCTAGTTATGGGTAAACATTTATGTTATCTATTATTTAAACCTCTTTATTAACATGAGATGTAACTTATTAATATTAATTGTATATGTATCCTTGGGAAGGATCTTGTATGTGAGAAATAATTCCTTATCCTGTATGGCTCTTTTCTAAATAAAGACAATGTGATTCACTTGTTGAAATATTTATTATGAAAAGTTTATCAAATAAGTACTATGTAGCTCTTTATGATTCAAATGTAGTGTATGTATCTTAGGAATCCAAAGAGCACACAAATTTTTATTACTTACTTGTTAGTGAAGATAATAAAAATCCATGCATAAAAATACATTAAAACTAAACAGTCTTGCCTAAGATTTAATGGATCAACCTTATCTAAAAATGAGTGAAATTAAAATAATTAGTTGTGAGATTATTATTGGGAATAACAATATAAATTGACTGCTTAATCAAAATATTGATGTTTTTGGTTTAAAATATGCCTTGTAAAAGGAATCTTGGAAGTTTTAGTAGTTGAATAAGATGTTTGTTATAAATATTCTTGATAACCAGACCAACTTATTATAAGAAGAATTTTGATAGAGCTTGGATCTACTGTAATAATTATAACAAGGTTATAACCTTTAGGTTTGACTACGATCACCTTTGCTAGAATGAAATTAAGAAATGAAAGAAGAAGTTATGTTAATATTTATATAGGAGTTGTTTATGCTTCATATCAAATATGGTGGTTTTATTCTTTCCTCTTTGAATGGGCTTGGGAACCATTACCAGTTGTAACATTTAGTTGAGCCTTAAATAAGGTATCTTAGTTTGAACATATCTTTTAACCTTAAGATTTTATGTAACTTAGAGTCTCCAATATTGACTCCTTAATTGACCAAAATAATTTGGAGTATTGGTTTAGGGTTGTCAATAGTCATCGCATGCATATTATATTGTTATAGCTGAGTTCTAGCTCATCGAGTCAGCTTTGAGCTTTAATTTGGTTCATGCCTGTGTTGATTTGTGAATTAAACTATACCTAGGTTTTCCATTAATCTTATCCTTATCCATTCATTGAGTTTCCTTGTAAAACATTTTACCTTAGATAAATTTTCTTTCTCAAATAATTTTTCTATGTGAACTTTACCTTATGTGTATTTTAGTTGGGTCTTTTAGTGGCTTTTTTTCCCCACATAATTAATTCATTTATAATTTTATTTTAGAGTTTGAACTAGTAAATTTTGTGACTCTTTTGAGTTGGTTAGAGGAATATGTATATAAAGGAGAATGTAGCTAACCTATTAATCAATCCTAGCTCAAAAAAGATAAAACATACTTACACTTCTATTTGTTGACACATTAGGATATTTAGGTTCATGACCAAGATGGATCCATTAGACCTAACCACGGGGTCCCTTACCATAATGACATCACTAGAGGGGATTTCAAATCCTCTAGTTAAGCAATTCCATGTGATAACCCTAGCTAGGTCCTATATTTTATTATTCACAAGTAAAAGACAAAAGTAAATTAAAATCTAACTTAGTGCTCACCAAAGCTTGTTTCATAAAGTGGGGGTAATAAACATAAAAAATAAACATGTATAGAGATCTATGATTAATCTAATGTATAGGAAATACTAATGCATGGGAGATAAGTACAAATGCAAATCTATCTACTTTAACATAGGAGGAATAAAGTTAGGAATACTTACCTTTGAAGATAAACCCACCAAGCCTCAATCTTTACCTTGGCCAAGGTGATTTGCAATACGTTATTATATATGTTGAATAATCTAAGGATGGATAATGAATTATAGTTTAGACAAGGAACTCCTAATGAATCCCAAGTTTTCACAAGACAGGATTTATATCTCCAAAATAAGTATTGGGACCCTAAGCAATAATCCTCAAGTAGAATGGTAGATAAGCATACATGCAATATAATATTTTTCTTCTCTTTTTCTTAAATGGAATAAATGGACATGTATATATAGTTGAATCTAACCTAAAACCTTTCTAAAAATTTAGTTGACAGGGTCAACCCAATTTGACCTTGTATCATTAATTGATAAAAGTAAGTTAGGGCCCAGACTAGGTCGACCAAGGCTAATCTAGACCCATAACATGTAAATATTAATTTGAATATATGGTCATCCTATGTTGACATTATTTTTTAAATGTCAAAAATGGGTTTTTGGCTTAGTTAAGGGATAAATAAGGTAGTGAAATATTTGGAGTGTGTAAGGGGGAGGAAAATCTTAGGTAAGTGTATAGGAGATGGTTGTGTAGATAAAAAGTGGTGGTATAGGGGAAAATAATCCTGTGAAGCACCGATGGTTTGTCCATTCCTTTTCCAATGCACCCTTTAAGGTGTGTACTTAAAGAGATTGAGACTCGATAGGTTCATGTAAGAGAGAAAGCAACAGTAATTGATAAAGTTTGAAAATATTATGTGTATACATATGCCCTACTCTAAGCTCATAAAATGTCACATAGGTGTAAAATGGGATAGTGCTTCAAGCAAAGAACATAACAACACACAATTATGAAGTTAAATAAATTGTAGTAAGAAGTGAATAAGATAAATAAAAGGACATAATTTAAAAATACATAATTTTACTTACCTTAGTGCTAATGACAAGTAATGAAGTGAAAGAAATGTGAAGGTGTCCAACATAGGGAACATTAGGAGAACCTATAAAAATTAGCAAAAAATAGTGAAAAATCAATTTTTTTGAAAAATATGTATGTAATATGTGAAAAGATTATCTACAATGTCAGGATTCTAGAACATCTAACGGTTCAAAAAAGAGCTAGTAGAAATAAAGATATGGTTGAAAAATGGAATCTAATGGTATCACCAAAATTTATACAAGGGAAAACATAGCTGACCTACAAATCAATCCTAACTTGGAGAAGATCAATCACACTTATACTTCTGCTTGTTGATGTTAGGATCTTAGAGTACAATTGATTACTTTTGTATAAGTAACTAAACACGAAATTGAAACCAGAAGTAATAAGTAACTAGAAATCAGAAACAACAAATAATAGGAGATACAAGAAACAAAAACTCTATATTAAACTCTTTCAAAAGGAAATACAATGAAGAAATATCTCTCTCCTCACACCTCATAGATTTACAATAATTCTCCCTCAAGAGTTCTCTCTCTCTCTCTCAATCAATTACAATCAACTCACTTACTGAATTGTACAAGCTATGAGGATCTAACCCTACTATATAGTATACTACAACACTAGGGTTCATGAGCCATGCATTCACCACCCTTAGATCCACCTCTTAAATCAAAGGCTCAAATCTGTTCTCCTGAAAATAACAATTTTAGAAATGCACAGAAGTCAGTGTCAGTCTGAAGATGACCGATATCGGTCGACCCCTAACCGATGTCGGTTGGTTCTGACTGATGTCAATTATTGTGTAAGCCCAACAACCTCCACATTAGCTCATTAGTGAAGCTTTTAGCTCCATAACTCAAAAATCTCCCACTTGGAGATAAATGGCTGCACCTATACCTGTATAAAAACATCCTCTAAACATCTCTAGCTTGTTTCTCCCTCTTCAACTTCAATCTTGAAGACCAACAAAAGTTGAATGAAGATTCAACTTCTTCTTTGTTACCAACTTTGTTAACATATCAGCAGGGTTCTTATCCATATGGATATTTTCTAGCTTCAACTGTCCATCCTCCAATACCTATCTAAAGAAGTGGTACCTAAGTTGTATATGTTTGGTTCTTGAATGAAGGGCTGAATTCTTTGCCAAATGAATTGCACTTTGACTATCACTGTACAATTTGCAACTCTCTTGATCCTTTCCCAACTCTTCCATGAACTGAATCATCCAAATCATTTCCTTGCTAGCCTTTGTGACTGTAATGTATTCTGCCTCTATAGTAGACAAGGCAACAACCTTCCACAACTTTGAAATCTAGCTAACCGCCGTTCCACCAATAGTGAACACATATCCTATGGTGCTTCTCCTACCATCCAAGTCAACTGCCATATCCAAATCTACATACCCATGTAGAGAAGTGTTTGACCCTCCATAGCATAAATTCCTACTGCTGGTCCCTCTCAGATATCTGAGAATCCACTAAACTACTTTCCAATGTTCCTTTCCTAGATTGGCCATAAACTTGCTAACAACTCTCACTGCTTGGGCAATATCTGGTCTAGTACATACCATTGCATACATCAAGCTCCCAACTGCTGAAGCATATGGAAATATACTCATGTACTCAACCTCATCATGTGATTTAGGACACTATTCTTTGCTCAACTTGAAGTGTCCAGCCATAGGTGTGCTTACCGGTTTTGCATCCTGCATATTGAACCTCTCCAACACCTTATTCACATAATCCTCTTGAGATAAAATTAAACTACGATTTTAATTGTCTCTCTTAATACTCATGCCAAGGATTTTATTTGCTACTCCTAAATTCTTCATGGCAAATGTGTGAGCTAATTTTACCTTAAGCTCAGTAATTTCTTGCATGTGTGAACCTGTAACAAGCATATCATCTACATACAGTAATAGGATAATATAACTACCATTATCCAATCTGTTAAAATAAACACAATGGTCAGATTGACATTTACTAAAGCCATGCTCTATCATAAACCTATCAAACCTCAAATACCATTGTCTTGGAGCTTGCTTAAGACCATATAAGCTTTTCTTCAACCTACACACAAGTTTCTCCTTACCTTTGACCTCAAAACCTTCTGGCTGATCCATATATATCTATTCATCCAAATCTCCATGAAGAAATGCTATCTTAACATCAAGATACTCAAGATGCAAATCTTCAATAGCAACTAAAGACAATACAGTCTGAATAGAAGTCATCTTTACAACAGGAGAAAAAATTTCACCAAAATCAATACCTGGTTTCTGTGTAAATCTCTTTACTACCAACCTGGCCTTATGTCTCATTTGTCCATTCTCTCCTTCCTTTAACCTGTATACCCATTTGTTTTTTAGTGCTTTCTTTCTGGCTGGCAACTCAACCAAATCCCACATATGGTTCTCTTCCAAGGAATCAATTTCCTCATTCATGCCATGCTCCCACTATTTCCTAGATTTTACCTACATTGCCTCATCAAATTTTTTTGGTTCTCCACCATTAGTGAGAAACAAGTAGTATAAAGAAGGGGAATAATGAATTGGAGGTTTACTTACCCTTTTAGACCTCCTTATGGGTGTTTGAGACTCATTTATAGCTTGCTGTCTGCCCAAATTTGCTTCTGACAGTGACCAATCCCGGTCATCTCTGATCGATGCTGGTCTGCATCTGACCGATGCCGATTTCATCTTGATCGATGCCAATTTCCACCTAACCAACATTGATCTCTGTGTTTTTTTATGAGTGATGATTTTTACCCGTGAGCTCATTTTTAATCATAACCTCTTCCAAATCAAGATTGCCCTACTCAGAATTATTCAGCCTCTTGAGCTGATCACTGTACATCACCTTCTTATTGAAAACTACATCACGGCTTCTAATAATTTTTTTAGTTTCTAAATTCCACAACTAGAATCCAAAATCTCCAAAACCATAACCAATGAAAGTGCACCGCATAGATTTAGCATCCATCTTCTTTCTATTTTCTTTATCAATGTGCACAAAAGCTTCAGAACCAAAAACTCTGAGAAATGAAAGATCTACCTTTTTACCTGTCCAAGCCTCTTCTAGAATTTCACCATCCAGAGCAGTAGAAGGTCCTTTGTTAATTAGGTAAACTAAAGTATCTATAGCTTCTGCCCAAAATTGTAAGGGCAAACCAACATGCAACCTCATACTCTGTGCATGCTCCATTATTGTGCTATTCATCCTTTCAACAACTCCATTTTGCTGAGATGTCCTTGAAACCATTCTTTCCCTGCATATTCCACTCATAGAACAGTAACTATTGAATTTATTGCTATAGTACTCACCACCATTGTCAGATCTAAGGCACTTCAATCTCAAACCTATTTCATTCTCAACCAAAGATTTTCATTACTTAAATGTGTCAAAAACATCAGATTTCCTCTTTATGCAAGAAACCCATACCTTTCTGTAGAATCATCAATGAAAGAAACATAATACTGTGATCCTCCAATAGAAGCTACCTGAGCTGGTCCCACATGTCTGTGTGAACAAGCTCTAACTTGTGCTTCTTCTTTGTTGACCTAGTTTTGAGAAACCTCACTTTTTTCTATTTCCCAAAAATACAATGCTCACAGAAATCTAGATCTATACTTTTTAAATCTGAAAGCTTACCTTTTGACTTAAGAACTTTCATTCCCTTCTCACTCATGTGACCAAGCCTACAATGCCACAACTTTGCATCTACATCTGAAGTAGATAAAATAGAAGGAGAATAATCAGTAATACAAGTAGATAGATAAAGTGTACCTACTCTCTTACCTTTTGCTAATACAAGTGCACCCTTGGAAACTTTCTAAGATTCAGCTGTGAGAGTTACTGTGCAACCCTCATCACCCAACTTTCCTATAAAAATCAGATTCCTCTTCAAGATGGGTACATGCATGACATCCTTCAACACCCATGTGTTTCCATTCTACAATTTCAGCTGCATTTTTCCTTTGCCAACAATTTTACAAGGCTCATCATCCCCTAAATAAACTTTTCCAAAATCTCCATGGACATAATCATTAAAAAATTATCTATTTGGGGTTGCATGGAAAGAGGCACCATAATCTAAAACCCATGATTCTACTTTATTATCCAAAGAAAATATAAGAGCATCTTGTGCAACAATACCTGCAACTTTTGATTTTTTATTACCTTCATGCTGATTTTCTTTGTTATCCTTCAACCAAAAATATTTCTTTACATGCCCTCTCTTTCCACAATTCTAGCAAGTTATTCTTCCATTTCTGGATTTGGATCTACTTCCCATCTTTGACCTTGATTTCCCTTGCTTGCCCTTCTCTCTTTGCCTTCCCCTACTTTCAACACTTAAAGCATTACCTGATGTTTCCCCTGTGCTTTTCTTACAAATTTCTTCATTCAAGATTACACTAACAACATCATCAACTTTCAAGATATTTGAAGCAGATGCAGTATTACTAACTGCCATTACCAAACTATGCCAACTTTCAGGTAAAGAGCATAAGATTAAGAGATCCTTAATTTAATCATCAAAAGCTATTTTGGCTGAATTTAATTGATTTACTATTGTATGGAAATCATTAAGATGACTGGATACAGATCCACCTTCCTGCATTTGCAAATTAAATAATTGCTTCATAAGATATACCTTATTCAAAGCTAAGGGTTTTTCATATAAATTTGCCAAAGTATCCATTAACTCTACCATTGTCTTTGCCTGTGATAAGTTGGAAAACACAGAAGCTGCTAGGCTCAACCTTATAGATCCAAGAGCCTTTCTATCAAGAACATTCCATTCTTCATCTTCCATATCTATGGGCTTCCTTGAAACCCCACCCAATGGTAAATACAGATCTTTCTGATATAGATAATCTTCAATCTACATCTTCCATAATTGATAATTATTGCCATTGAATTTCTCTATTCTTAGTTTACTTTCTTCTGCCATTGCTTTGCTCTCACTCAATCAGAAACCCCTGTGAGTGAATTTTGTAATCAACAAACACTAACACATTCTGATACCAGTTGTTAGGATCTTAGAGTACAATTGATTACTTTTGTATAAGCAACTAAACACATAATTGAAATCAGAAGTAATAAGTAACTAGAAATTAGAAATAGTAAATAATAGGAGATACAAAAAATAACCAATCTATATTAAACTCTTCTGGAAGGAAATACAATGAAGAAATCTCTCTCTCCTCACACCTCACAGATGTACAGTAATTCTTCCTCAAGAGTTCTCTCTCTCTCTCTCTCAATCAATTACAATCAACTCAATTACTGAATTATACATGTTATGAGGATCTAACCCTACTATATAGTATACTACAACACTAGGGTTCATGAGCCATGCATTCACCACCCTTAGATCCACCTCTTCAATCAAAGGCTCAAATCTGTTCTCCTAAAAATAACAATTTTGGAAATGCATAGAAGTCAGTGTCGATTTGAAGATGACCGATGCCGGTTGACCCCTAACCGATGTCGATTGGTTCTGACCGATGCCGGTTACTGTGTAAGCCCAACAACCTCCACATTAGCTCATTAGTGAAGCTTTTAGCTCCACAACTCAATAGTTGATACATTTAGACATTTAGAGTCTTTATAAAGATAGATCCACTAGACTAATCAAGGGGTCCCTTACCATAATAACATCACTAGAGAGGGTTACAAAGCCCCTAGTCAGGCAACAAAATGCAATAACCCTATCTAGGTCCTATGTTTTCTTATTCAAATATTATATACAAAGTAAATTAAAATATAATCTAGTGCTCACCAAAGCTTGTGGCACAAATTAGGGGTAATAAATGTAAAAATTAAACATGCATAGAATATATATACTTAAGTCAATGTATAGGAAATATTAATACACATGAGAGAATTACAAATGAAAATATATATACTTTAAATAGGGAGGAAATTTTTTGGGAATACTTACCTTTGAAGACAAACCCACCAAGCCTTAATCTCTCATTTGGCCAAGGTGCATTTCAAGAGGTTGTTGTGTATGTTGAAGAAATTAAGGATGGATAATAGACTACAATTTAGCCAAGGACCTCCTAGTGGATCCCAAGTTTTCAGAAGACAATATTCATATCTCCAAGTGTAGTATTGGAAACCTAATCAATACTCCTCAAGTAAAATGGTGGATAAGCAAATGCACACTATAATATTCTTCTTCATCTCTTCCTATTAAATAGTATAAATTGATGTGTATATATAGCTAAATCTAACCCTAAACCTTTTTAAAAGTTTAGCCAATAGGGTTGGCCCAATTTGACCTTGTATCATTGATAAAATCAATTTAGGTCTTAGACTAGGTCAACCAAGGCTGACCTAGACCCATAATGTGTAAATATTAATTTGAATACAGGGTTGGCCTAGACTGACATTATTTGGTAAATGTAAAAAATGGTTTTTGGTTTAGGTAAGGATTGAATAAGGTGATGAATTTCTTATAAGAGTGTGTATGGGAGGTGTCAAATCTTAGGAAAGTGTATAGGAGATGGTTGTGTAGATAGTAAGTTGGGGTATGGGGGAAAACAATCCTATAAAGCACCAATGGTCTATCAACCCCTTTCCTAGTACACCCTTTAAGGTATGTAATCAGAGAGATTGAGACTCGATGGGTTCTTGTAAGAGAGAAAATATTAATAATTGATAAATCTTGAAATATTATGTGTATACATATGCCCCACTTGAATCTCATCATGTGTCACGTAGGTGTAACATGGGATGTTGCTTTAGGAAGATAACATAGTAACACACAATATTAAAGCTAAATAAATTGTAGTAAGAAGTGAATAAGATAAATAAAAGGATAGAATTGAAAAATACATAACTTTACTTACCTTAATGCTATAGATAAGGAATGAAGGGTAAAAATGTGAAGGTGTCCAATGTAGGGAATATTAGGTGAACCTGTAGAAATTAGCAAAAAATAGCAAAAAATCAACTTTTTAAAAAAATATACATGTAATATGTGAAAAGATTCTCTACAATATCAAGATTCTAGAACATCTCATGGTTTGGAAAAAGAGTTAGTAAAAACAAAGATATGGTTCAAGAATAGAATTTAATGGTAAATATTTGACAGGTAAATAATTTTGAATAGTAAATATAAATAGGGTGAAAATCAATTCATTTATAATATTATTATTCTAAGAAAATATTGCTCTGACATACCTAGTTTGAGCCTAGAGATTGATCATGGTGAGGAGATGACAACTATAATGTGGAAGATGCATAGCATCCACAATGGGTGTAGCACATGTAAGAAATCATTAAGTTCAAAATTTTGAGAAATTTAAGTGAAATTAAGCTAGATATAAAAAAATTGGATGGTAGGCAAAATATAGACACCGAAATTGACCCTATAATTTTTTTTAGGTAAACTAGGGGTAGAATGGGGTACTAGGTAGGAAAACATTGAACCAATAAATCTTAAGGCATTTATGGTAAATGGTAAAAAAGTCATCGTAGACTAAGATTAGAGTCAACCCTGTCGACTTAGTTTGTAAGGTGAGAAAAATAGGGGGCTAAATGCATAACAATGGGCCAATATAGTATCACTAAAGATGGCTGATTTCATAGCATTAGGTTGATATAGTTAGAAATAGGAAGATGGTTGACATAGTACCCTCTAGTAAATGTAGTTTGTACTAGTGGCTGATATAATTTGCTAAATGAGGTTGACTGCATACCAGAGGGATAGTATAATATGCTAACATTGGAACAGGGCTGATTTAGTATCAAATAGGTTGAAATCATCTAAAATAAAAATTCCAACTACATACTAGTGGGCCAATGTAGTATGATAAGACTTTGATAGGGTTGATTTAGTATTAAATAGGTTGATTATGTAGAAAAATAAGAAAACTAAGAAAATTAGACCATATAAGCTGATGAAGTAGTTAATTTGTAATTTTTTGAGAATATTTAAGGATGTATTTAATTATTATGATGTCAATATCTAATACATCCTCTATTGTTTGATATTTTGTAGAGACATCAAAGATTTTGGTGCTTAGTGGATGCATCCTAGCTATCAAATCTATTAGAGTGATTGTCATATGTGGATATGGATCAACTAGTCACCTGGAGCTTCAGAGTTATTATGGAGATGAGATAGATCCCACTAAGTGTTGATCTCATTGTCATTATACTAATAACATGGGAATGATTGACCAAAACTTTAAAATGGGAGGCAGAGGGGGATACTATAGAGTTGATGATCACCTTGGAGGATGCCCATGTATTACTTGGACTTCCTACAGATGGGATGCCAATGATTTATGATACACTAGATTCAAAATATGAGAGATGAGCCTTAGATTAGTGGGCTACATGCACATATAATATCTATCCTAAATTATGTGTGATTTTGTTTGATGTTTATCTCATGGCCATTTTAGATATCTAGAAGGCCATGATAGGGCTTGTGATAACATGACTATTGTATCACAAGTTGGATGGAAAATTACTACTATACATAATAGCCTTGTGCTAGTCAAATTTGGATTAGGGAGGGTTATATGATCTAGGTTTTATCATTTGAGTCTAGTTCATGCATGACATATATGGCATGCTATCCTAGGGATAAAAGATAATGAGACCTATTATTTTGTTGAGCACATGGATAAATGAGAGATTCCTTATGTATTGGCTGATTAGGTTACCCCATGTGATCAATGATAGCTTACCTTAGGTTATTCTATGGAGGCAAGACCATGTAGTGTAGGCCATGCCCCATATTATAGACTTGCAAACTATCACATGAGGGTAAATAGTGTGGTAGTCATATACTCACTTAACTTCCATATCGTTGAGTTGGGATACCATTGTTATAAGTTTGGAATATGTGCAAATCATAGGCCACTATACTTCATGGGTGGAGCCTCATCTAGTTGCTTGTGTACTTAGACAAATAGGACTTCCTCATCTAATGGGCCCTATAGTAGTGTCTACTTGTTAGGCATGACATGTTAGAGAGCTAAGAGGGAGATGAGGCAACGAGGTACCTATTGAGATATTGATGATTAGGCCTTAGTGAGATAAACCATGAGATGGTTGGGAAAAAAAATAAGAGGAAACAAGGCATAGAGAAAATGATGTAATGTATTTTGATGCAAGGGATGAGGGAACACAACAAGGACCATAAAATAGGTGACAGTGGCCACTATAAGCTCACCAGATATAGAGACACCAATGACACAAGGAGACATAGGCACTAGCTTTCACCCAAGGGGATATTAAAATAATTATAGGACATAGTTGGTTGATAGAGAGGATACCAAAGAGAGGACCATGGTAGGCTTAGGTGGTGACTCCTAGTTTTGCATTAGTGTAGAGGCAACTGACAGAGGAGGTGCTCAATGGGAGAGTAGACAATGAGACCATGGTCAACAATACCAACACTTACAATAAATTATTAATTTGACTTAAGTTTTTGATATAGAACACTATTTACATCATTGATTATGATATATATATATATATATATATATATATATATATATATATATGAATGATTTGAGATAT